>JACTOM010000906.1:218880-260555 GCA_015832385.1 Elymnias hypermnestra | reverse complement strand
TCGTCGTCGTCGTCGCTTCAACCGATGGACGTCCACTGCTGGACATAGGTCTCACGTAATGACGTCCACAAGGCCCGGTCTTGTGCCGCCTGGCTCCAGCGGCTACCGGCGACCCTCTTTATGTCGTCGGTCCACCTTGTGGGGGGTCTCCCTACACTGCGCCGCCCGGTGCGGGGTCGCCACTCCAGCACCTTCGGGCCCCAACGTCCATCGGTCCGTCGGACTATGTGCCCCGCCCATTGCCACTTTAGGTTCGCGATTCGTAGGGCTATGTCGGTGACTTTGGTTCCTCTACGGATGTCCTCATTTCTGATTTGATCGCGTAGAGAAACTCCGAGCATAGTCCTCTCCATCGCACGCTGAGTGATTCTGAGCTTTCGAATGACGCCCATAGTCAGCAACCACGTTTCGGAGCCGTAGGTCATCACTGGCAACACGCACTGTTCGAAGAGCTTCGTCTTCAGGCACTGAGGAATATTGGCCGAAAATATCTGGCGTAGTTTCCCGAACGCTGCCCAACCGAGCTGGATTCGGCGGTTGACCTCCCGAATGAAATGTATATAGTCGAATATTTACACGATACACGATATGAATAATCTAAATAGACACAATTGAAAATCCATAGATATTTTATTAATTCGCGAATTACTCGAAATTTTTCGATTCGAATCGATTCGATATTTGCACATCCCTAGTTCTCACTCAGAAGGAACATATTGTGCAACTGGTTCTAGCTTACTATATCTACGTACCCATGGCCTGGTAGCGCGATGAGATGGTGGTGGGGTGGTGCAGCACCAAGATCTCCCCCTCGAACTGCCAACAGGCCTGCGGGTTGAGCGCTGGGGACACCATCACCATACCCTTGCGGATTTGGGATCGCTTGATCTATTATTAGAAAAATAGAGCAACTATTGATTCGATATGACTCGCAATCAGTCTGATAACACTTATGTTATATTATAGCCTATAAACCCACCCACGTAACTTAATGTACCTACAATAAGTATGTCTTTCATGTGCCTAACGTGTGAGCCCCTTCAGCAGCTCAATCTTGCGAAGATTTGCCGGGTCAGGAAAAATGAAAATGCCACCAGATTCTTCACCCAACGCTCCGCCGTCTACTTGTCACCAGACGAGGATTATCAATCGCGATCGAACTGTTGTTCAGCAGGAACGTGTTTACTAAATTGGCTATCTATTATACGAAGTCTGCGACTGACAAACGTGCACTACTGTGACAAGTAAACGACATCGGATGGTATTTTATCATTCTATTATTTACCAATCACAGGGATTACATTAATTACACAAACAACTTTATTCTCGAAAATGACTATCAAACATATATATACACGCTATAGTCAACAACATTTTTGTATATACGATTCCATTAATTAAACAAAAATATACTATTATTTCTAATTTGAGAAGAAAAGTCGCGAACATAAAGTAAAAAAAAAAGGTAAGTAGCAGCCCATTAACGTCCCACTGTTGGGCACAGACGTCCTTACTCATATGAGACAGTTCCCCCGCTATTCCTTCACTCTCATAGTCCGAAGTGACGGGAATCCGATACGATCGAAGAGAGATCAGGCGCAGGACCGACGGCTTAAGGTGCTCTCCGAGGCACGGGGGTGGATCACACAGCCAACTTCCCAACTTCAGGCAAATATTGAAATATCTTAATAGAAAACTCAATATTGATTTTTGAATTGGCCCGACCTGGGACTCGAACCCAGGACCTCAAGTCTGTAGTAGACCATGCTAACCACTAGACCAATGAAGCAGTGCCTAAGTATTTACTTAAAAATCCAAAAGGAAGCCAACGTAAATTGATTTAGCATACGAAGATATGCTATCAATTAGAAAATATGGAAACATTATTTTTTAAAGTGAAACTGGTTTAGGCGCTTGAGGATAAAATATTTATGGATGAAACGCGTGATTAGCGTCACGAAGATGTGCAGCGTTTATGTTCATATTTATGCTAATTCGATTGAAAGTTAAGTAGTTTTCATATTTACAAATAACATGTGGCATTTTAATTTGTCACTCGTCATTTCATAATTTAATATACTATTTCTCATAAAATAAAAATATTTCATTAATTCTCTTTTCTAAATTTGAAATTCAAAAACAAAATTTAATGAATAATTTGTATTATCGACAAAAAACACGTGGAATTTTAATTTACAATTTGTAATTTGAGATTTGAATAAATAATTTTGCATAAAATAAAAAATAATAATATGTCACAAATTTAATTTTTAAAATTTCTATAGTAATAATTGGTTTACAATGATTTTGTATAAATTCCAATTGAGGTCAGATATTTTTATTAAATTCAAATAATTTTCAAAAATTGTAGCGCGAGAATATGAAACACTTTGATGTAAATATAGAAGAAATAACTAAAATTTAAAATTTGTTTTAATTAAACATTTTAATGACAATTCAATTCATTAATTCCTTTTTCCCTTCCTCTAAGTCTCGGAAATGTAAAGTTTTACATTTGTATAAAAATAAGTAAGTAAGTAGCAGCCCTTTAACGTCCCACTGCTGGGCACAGGCCTCCTCACTCCGAGGAGCGAGGGTTTTTAGAGCGTAGACCCACCACGCTGCTCCACTGCGGATTGGCAGGCATAGTACACAAGTGCACTCTCTATTCCTTCACTCTCATAGTCCGATGTGACGGGAATCCGACACGACCGGAGAGAGATCAGGCGCAGGACCGACGGCTTAACGTGCTCTCCGAGGCACGGGGGTGGATCACACCGCCAACTTCCCAACTTCGGGCAAATATTGAGAAAATCTTAATAGAAAACTCAATATTGATTTTTGAATTGGCCCGACCCGGGACTCGAACCCAGGACCTCATGTCTGTAGTCGAACATGCTAACCACTAGACCAATGAGGCAGTCGTATAAAAATAGACAAGACTTAAAAATTAATTTGCCAAAGAAGTTTCACTTCTGACATGTCTGAGAATAACTTTTTTATAAGCATGTCTCATTATTATATATCTGAACAACACTGAAGTAAGGAATCATATCCAACATGACTATTTCGTCAACCCCATATAAGATGTTCACAGCCTTATAGGGTAAGGCAAGGACTTCTATAAACTCTTACGAGTTCAAACCCGGGATATTATTGAAAAGAAGATTATCCAAGATAAAGTAATAAAAAAGGGGATTGACTACTTTTAAATTATAACAACTTTTTATTTACAAAAAAAAAAATAATGGCGCTAAACGCCGTTTCAATTTTATTTAACGAAATGTAACATTAAGCTGCGAATAGAGGATGTTCAAGGAGGCCTTGGTTGTGTGGCAAACAGATTAACAGAAAATTATAACGAAAAGTACTCGTAGGGTTTCAATTTGAAATTTATTAAAATATAAAGTTTGTTCGCGTTAAGAATGCAGTGAGTCGTCATTGTTACTGCGCCTTGCTCTCTAACCGATCAATTTTTTTCAAATTACAAAGTCAAGTTCACAATGACCAGTTGAATGGTCTCACCGCATTCTTAACGCGAACAAACTGTAGTAGTTTTACTTGTAGAAATTAAAAAGAATTGTCAAACATAACAATCTATGTAAATCTGAATAAAGGCTATTAATATTATACTTTAAACTGATTTCACCAAAGATTTATTGTTCTTTGTCTTGTTGAATTAATTTTTAAAAAATGTAGTAAAACTATTATTTATTATGATCAGCTAAAATAACGAAAAGATGTTAAATTAGGCCTCTATAAATATTAATAACACGTAGTAACGTAATATTTCTCTAATTTTAATAGAAAGAATTGATTATTATTTCATTCTCTTGATGTTATTATACCAATATTAAGAATAACTTTTTATAAAATTTCTTTTAAAATTTTTGTTTCTATTTATATCATATTACATTTATCAACAATAGGTTCTACCTCTCATCAGTCCAGACTTTGACAAATCACCAAATGGAATTTCCTAATATTTTCCTGCCAGGTATCAAACTGTGGACTTATGCTAGAGAAGCTAGTCTTACCATTGCACCGGCACGGCCTTTGGGATTAATAAACAAGTGTGTGTGTACAAAGTACACATGTCAGAAGAGAAACTTCTTTGGCAAACTAATTTTTAAGTCTCGCTTATATTTATAAAAATTAGTTTTCGCGACTCAGAGTGAGGGAAAAGGAAGATATGCTAGGAATTAAAATATTAAACATGTGGAAAATTAATACTAATAATTTATTGAAAAAGGCTACATGTTTTTATCAATATTACAAATTATTAAAAAAGTTTCAATTTCATAATTACCTAAAAAAAGTTTCAATTTCATAATTACATACCTTTTTGAGTGCGAAGCTAGCGGTCTGTCCCCCTCGAACTTCGCCCACGTTCATCCGTTTGCGGTGGATGCTCTTCACGGTGATGGGAGTAAACCGGCCCAGAGGGTCGGGCCCCAGCAGCAAGGTGTCATTGAGCCGGATCACTCCCGCCAGGGTCGTACCTGATACCACCGTGCCCACACCCTGTATGTTGCAAAAAATATTAATATTTCATGGTGACAGAGCCCAGTTGTCAGTTGACTACCCTTCATAAGGGGCTGGTTCGACCAAGGAAGAAGCACAACCGGCACTTTTGAATTAAAATGTCATACAGTAATATGATTTATTGCCAATGTATGCCTGATGATGAACACCTGAAACACCTGAGTCTGAGGTGACGAAGGTCTAATTATTTTATTATCGTCATTATTACAATAGAGTTTATTTTATCCAAATTAGAGCAACTTATTGATTCCCAAGTTTTATTATTGTCTCAGTAGAGCTACAAATTATTAATGCTTTATCCATCCATCACTGTGCTTTTTGGTTGCAGTTAATATCGTGAGGAAATCTGCATATTCCGGAAGTAATTATTGTCTATGTCTAGCCTGCTTGTGTCCAGCAGTGGGATGTCAATAGGCTGCAACACACAATGTACAGTAACAATGTGATTATAAAAAAAAATTGCTATTCTTCAGATAGAAAGTTCCAAGAACATATTTAAAGCTTTTGGGACATTCTGGAAACTATTTCTATAATTTTATGCAAAAGTACAAGCTTTTACTTGATTTTGGTTTTTTGTTTTTGCAGATAGGCAATTAATTACTTACCGGTACCGAATAGGTGTCGTCTATCTGGAACTCAGCAGGTTTGTCGTCCTGCGAGGGCATCCTGGTCTTCAGCAGGTTGAGGAACATGGTGAGCAGCTCCAGGTTGTCGCCCGTCACGTTGGACACTTGGAATATCGGACACAGCCTGGTGAATATAGAACAACAAATGAATTTGATATCATTACGTCGATATGATGTCAAAATGACATTATTCTGGGTCAAATTTGCGTAAGATTTGAGTCACATGAGAGTCATTACTTCGTATTTAACGCAATTTATGTAAATGACGCAATGACATTTATAATCACAATTACGCCAAGTTAGTTTTCAGGCTAACGTATAGACAACCGGGTGTTCATATATGGGTAAATTTTCATTCGTGTAAAAACAAACAGCCGCAGTTTCCACACAGTTGTCACAGTGAGTAGACGTCACTGATGGATCCACGATTGATTGTACTTTTATATTGCTATCGAGGGCGTCAACGGTCTCTCCAAGTTCCAAAGTTTTATCCCATAATACGGGATTTTGTTCCACTATAGAAATTAATAGTTAGTTATCTATAGAAGATCCCTCAACTCAATTTTGAATATCAAATCGAACATAAAATACGTGCCACCCCTCGTGATAAAAAAAACTTATCGAATCCAGGCGAAGAAGATGGCGTAGTAGAGAATGACGCATCAAACGGACTAGACGCAAACCAACCGAACCACGACATCATCGATCAAGACCAATCATATTGAGAAGAAACCTCAAGGCCGGACCCACTACGTGGGCGCGCCCTAGCCCTTATAGGCTGAACACACACCCCGTGTTTGTAGTGAAACGTGTTGTTGCTTCAACATGACTGACTTTATTGTTTTATTATGTGTCTACCTACATTGTGTACAACACAATATACAACAGTGTTTTTATATACGGAGAAAGTAACGACCCGGGTAAGGCCTGCACGTTTTTTTTGCAGTATACGTCTTAACGTATAAATAGTGACCATACAATGTGCATATCCATTCACACGTAGATTGTACTGCAAAAAAAACGTGTACCGCTTATACGTTTAAACGAATACTCAACGGACTTGTCAAGCAAATCGAATGTACTTTAACGTATTCGGTTCGCAGTGGCATATGATATAGCTTAGTCTTCTTCACACAAGTGCCTACGTATGATAGTAGGAGCTCCGAGGTACGTCAGAAATGACGTCATCCACCGTGACACCAGGACGCCCACCGTGGAGGTTTTCGTCCGAAACTTGGCGAGGAGTATGTTCCGCCACGCGGACAACTCCCCACACATACACCTCCACGGCATTGCCAGCCAGCACCCAAGAGCAGGAAACACTGGGCGGGAGCTTCTGCTGTCACCGCCCCCTGATGTAGGCGATAATGACGGCGAAGACGACGCAATATCAGTGGCAATACCCGGACTTGACCTGGATGGACCAGCCCGTATGATTGCGGGCAAAACAAAACACCAGGCATCAAATTGATGTCTCAGGAAGGTGCCCGGGCAAGGAGGCACTGCCTCGAGGCCCGCAGCCCTCAACTAAAGTTGAGAAGAACCCAGGACACATGTCATACGTTTTTATCGAATAGCAACCGAAGAAGCGTTTAGTACCTGATTTTATATTTGATTTGATATTCAAAATTGAGTTGAGGGATCTTCTATAGATAACGAACTGTTAATTTCTTAAGTGGAACAAAATCCCGTTTTATGGGATTTTTCAAATGTGATCGTACGCACAGATTCTTGATTAATAGGATGTACCCAAAACCTTGTTTTGTCGACGGCAGACAGTTTGCGCCTTCGATAACAATATAAAAGTACAACCAAGCCAGTACGACAAAACAATGTGCAGGACAAAGCCGTGTGAACGAAACCTTACAAGAAATTCAATTAAATAACAGTAGCATCAACCCACTCAGTTAATGAGTGAAGTTTGTAATGGTAATGGCTCAACTTCAACAATGGAGAACTTCCACGACACACCGAATAGTTATATTTTACAAGCAAAAATTTCACAAAACCATTAAAACCTAGCCTTTCCTCAATAAAAAATGTTCCAAAATGGTGGTCGATTCGATACTGACGGAGAAGAGTATATTTTGCATGCTACCTTTGAGATACGAAGTTGGTTGCGCTGACGATGACGTCATCCTTGCTCTTCACCATGACGGGGACCTTACGACACCCTGATGACTTCAGGATCCTTATGAGTAACTTCAGATTATCCTGAAAAATATTTGCATAGTTTTATAATAGCACGATGCAAGTGAAACGGCTGATGCAAACCAACGGCGCCATATTGGCCTTGGCTGCGCTATCGAGCCCTTTTCGCCTTATCGCCAAGAGGCGACGAAATACAGGTGCCGATGGAAATAGTGACATTTTAATATACTATATAACAAGTAATATAAAAAAAAATTACTGAATTCTTACTTAAACGAATATAAGATTTAAAAATGTACTTAAACTTGATTGGGTGAAAAGATATTTTATTAACGATTGATAAACATACCTGTAGCACGTTGGGCGGGCACATGTCAATTTTTGTCACGACCACGAAAACAGGCACAGCCAGGGCCAAAGCTAGTCCCAGGTGCTCCTTAGTCATGCCCACTATTCCAGCATTCGCCCCGATCTAGTAACAATGCCCACCTTCATTTATTTATCTTTTTTAAACATACGCTTAAAATAAAATTTAGAAAATAAAGAAAACATATTAAAAACATATGTATAGCCATTCCAAACATTATAGTAAGATAACAATTGTGTGACGTGTGACGTCACAATGTCACCATAAATACATAATATTATGACGTCACAAACATGGCGACGTCACGTTATTATTTTCCATAGCTTTATAATTTTTATCTATAATTAATTCAAAACGTTTTTCACATTGAATATCAATAACTGCTGATAAAATTAAAAATAAATATATAAATATTTCAAAATCCCAATTAAAGCAACCATAACAATGTGTTTTATGATGTTTCCTTAAATTTCCGTTTTTATCAATCACTGTTGACTTGTGTACAAATTACTTCTCTTATGTATATTATACTTAAACGCGCAACTGCGTCTGTGTATAATTGTGAGAGTTAGATTGGGGGGCCATTTATTTAGTATTTATATAACTTACAGAACTCATACACAACTCTCAGATAAAAATAAATCCCTTAAACCATTTTTGATTATAAAATGACATAAAGCCTATCCTAAGTAGGAACCAATCAGAAAAAAATGAAAAAGAAAAATCGTTGGCTCAACATCGCCACCCGCTAAAAATACACTTCTTACAAAAACACGTCAAACTTAGTACTTCAAATTATATATATACACACCATCAACATGCCAAAGTCCGGTGCGTGTCCGGTCATCCCGAAGACAGTGGTCTTAAGGTACCGCTCGTGGCCGGCCAGGTCGATGAAGGTGATGACCTTGGAGGACTTCTCGCAGATCTTCACCCAGTCCAAGGCACCGTGCTCCGGCTTATTGACCACATTGCCTATACAATATAAAATACTATTTTAGGCAAAGGACATTTGAAATCAGACCTTAAGAAGCTTCACTTAAGGTACATTTAAAAATAACAAAACTACCTATCATTGTCATTGCATTGACGCCATTTTTACTGTAAAATGTACTTTAAATTAAGACTGTTAAGGTTCGATGTTATTTGCAATTATTATTAACAAATTATTAAACTTGGTAAAAAAAGTTATTGCGTGGATATTGCAGGTATGATGAATAAGTAGCCTCACCCTTGCTGTCAAAGCCCAAGATGTCATTGCCCACAGAACTGGTGCGGCCGCTCTCGGCTTCGTGTTTGTGTCGGAACAGCCTCTGGCGGGCGTATCCTCTTCCATTATCTAGCTCGCCGTGCGTCAGCACCCCCAGCAGCGTGGACTTGCCAGCGTCCACGTTGCCCACCACTGCCACTCTGCACACAGTTTGTAACCAATTTTTATGCCAACTCTTTACCCAACCCGCGTTGCTTTTCTGTTATCGGGAGGGAGTAGTGGAAGGAAGGTCTTCACAAGGTGTTAAAAGAAACCCATCCTCAGTATGGTCTCACCCAACATGGCCTACTACAATGGTCATTAGGACCGACTGGTGTTAAATACCCAGTCACAGCCCCATTGTGACTGGTCGCATACACAGAGTTTCCACTAGCTGGGATAATAAGACTTTGCCAATAGGTCAAACCTTGTATTCTTTGAAATGTGAGTGAGGCGTTGGGTCTCAATGCCTAATATTGTAACTTTTCTTACTCACACATTGGTAGACAACAATACAACATTGTTAATAGCAAAAAATTTGCATGTGTTTAAGAAAATCTTTTTTACATACTTTTACTATATCTATATGTATGCCCTCCTATATAGACACTAGAAAGCAAACCTATAGTAACCTGCAAATCCGAAAAATCATTAGAACATTCAACAGACTGAAATAAAACATATATAAAATTTAAAAGTCACTATTTTTATAAAATATTGTTAAAACAATAGTTTGCCAGTTACTATATGTTTGCTTTCTAGTATTGATGTCCTCACAAAAATAGCAGTCACGCATATACACTGTATATATATTCTATTTTAATTATAAGTATGAAATGCATAGAGAAAAATAATATATAGCTACCTTCAAAGTTTGATAATTTAAAATGAAGTATGAGGAAAAAGTGATAACCTGATTTCCATGAAGTCATTGTGGTCCACCTCATTGCGAAGCAAGTACTGACCCGTGACACCGGTCCCGCAGTCCCATCGCCGCAGTTCCACACAGGAAATTCGTTCCCCGCTGACCAAGGACTGCAAAGTGGCCACTGACGCACTGTACTCATCTTCTGACAATCCTCTACCATCTGTAATTAAATATTGTCGATGTCAGCTGATTGATGTCAACTGCCTCATNAGAGTGCACTTGTGTACTAAGCCTGCCAATCCGCAGTGGAGCAGCGTGGTGGGTCTATGCTCTAAAAACCCTCGCTCCTCGGAGTAAGGGGGCCTGTGCCCAGCAGTGGGACGTTAATGGGCTGCTACTTACAGCTGGTTGATTATTATACATATTTCAAATATAAGTATGTAAAAACTTCGTGGGCCAATTATCTACAGGGTTACCTGTAATTCGTCGTATTCTCCTTTTGTGTAATTATGATACTTACGCTGTCCATATACACACATAATTAAAATTAAAAGTGCGTGTGTACAAAGTACACTAGTCAGAAGTGAAACTTTGGTAAAGCAATTTTTATGTCTCGTTTATATTTATAAAAATGTAAAACTTTAGATTTCCGAGGCTTAGAGTGAGGGAGAAGAGAAGATATAGAAATAATAAAGGTGTCGAAAATTAATACAAATAATTTATTGAATTCTCAAATGACGATATGTAAATAAATTTGTCACGTGTTTTTTGTCAATATTAGAAATTAAATTTCGTTTTTAAATTTCAAATTTAAAAAAGAGGATTTTTTAAACATTTTGATTTTATATTTTATTATAAATAGTATATAAAATGACGAGTGCCAAATTAAAATGCCACGTGCTATTTGTAAATATTAAAACTACCTAACCTTCAAACGAATCAGCATAAAAACGCTGCACATCGTGACGCTTATCACGCGTTTCATCCGTACAAATTTTACACTCATTCGCTCATAAAGAAGTTTCACTTAAAAAACACGGCGCCACTTTGTAAAACAAAACCAATGCACGCGTGAATAGTTTTTGTAAAAATGACTCTTTCATAACTTTGAATTGTCCTATTTTAATACATACATACATAGCATCACGCCTCATTCCCCATAGGCAGGAGTAGGCAGAGACAACATCCTTCCACTTGCCACGATCCTTGCATATCTCCTTCGCTTCTTTCATTCTCATTAAACCTTTCATACAAGTTCGTCGGTTTAGAGTACTCTTGACCTGACCCTTATTTAAAATGTCCTGGATTTGGTGCAGGAACGTTCGCCTTGGTCTTCCCCTTCCAACTTTCGCATTCACTCTTGACTTATAAATCCTTTTTGTCAGTCTCATTTCGTTCATACTCTCTACATGCCCAAACAACCTAAGCATACCATTCTCAATTTTAGTCACTACGTCTTCTTTTAAAACCACAACGTTCTCTTATCACACTATTTCTTACTCTGTCACTCAGTTTTAATCCACTCATGCTTCTCAACGCTCTCATTTCTACCGCATTCATTTTACTTTTGTGATTCTTCCGCCTTATCCAACTTTCACTACCATACATAAGTGTTGGCACCAACACTCCAGCATGCACAGCCAGTCTAGCCCTTTGAAACACCAATCAGTGTTGCATCTTTTTTATACATAAGAAAATAAGATTTTAAAGTTACATTTTTGGCTTAAAAACATGATAACTATAAAATGGTTCAATTTTGCGTAATGCACATGCAGTTAAAATTATCGCAAATAGTCACTCCTATCACCTCCTAACGGTAATACGACGAATTATCGATAACCCTGTATATTATTGATCGTTACAACAAACTTCACCGAAATCATCGATCTTACGTGTAAATTTAATGACCTCTTTAATTTATCTTTTATTTTATTTTTAACTTTCAATATGAAACTATTATCACATTTCCACTTGTAGAGACACAACTTAGTATGTGTTGGGAACAACAAGCCATTCCTTGGTTTGATAAAAAAGTTAAACTGTTATTTCTTTTAACAAAATCTAATTTAAAACCTTTTGTTTTAATGTCACCTCTATATCTCATACCAAAACAGATACCATATTATAAGCCCTTTAAAATCGCAGGTACTTCTCTATATCCTAAAAAATAAAATGATATAGTGAATTAAATATATAACATTGTGAAATAATTAAATTAATTCACCCCTTTAAGATGTATTGTCTGTATAAATTACCAAGGTTTTCTGTTAAGATAATCTAACTTGATTCAAAAATTCATCTAAATTAGCTTAGCATAAAACATAACAGGCACTTACTTTTACACTTGGGATATTACATGAAACAATATTACTTTATTGATACGAACTTGTAACATTATGAATTACACAAACTTTTAACTTATCTTGTATATTAGGAAATTGTAATCTTCAAACTGTATTGTAATGTGTTTATGAAATTTTTGATATCTTTCTAGATCCATTTAATTTTTGATAATACTAACTGATCTTCATAGGAATGATTCAATTTAGTGAAAATCAAGGTCAGTGTTTCCCAACATGGGGCCCAATTAGATAGTTAAAGGGGATAGTTATGTTTTGAGTGATTACTTCTCTTTTTAATGTTTATTTATTAAGGAAGCCAACAATTTATGGACTAATATAGGTTTTCACTTAAAACTAACACATAAATCAGTAAACGAGTAGTTAATTAACAACTCAAACATAATGATATTATGCACTAATCTCAACATTTTTTTTTAATTAATAGGTACATAATATTTCTCTTGACTAAGGACATTATATATGTTTTTAGCATAATTTTTGTTACAAAAGGAACGCTAAATAATTTTTTGATAACTTCACTGTCAAGGACATATGAAAGAGATTTTGCTTAGGAGGTAAAGTGAATCAGTCTTATTATTCAGTATTTTGTACAAAAACATTCAATTTATTTCCAATTATTTTTTAAAAAAGACATTTTGATAACAATTTCATAGTATTTTCCTAAAACTTTTATATTTCTTAAAAGAATAATAAAATTTTTAGACATCCTAAGGTGGCACATGGCCTAAAAAAGATTGGGAAACACTGGACTAGGACATGGTAAAAACAAGTATAAAATTTAAAGCTAATTGGGTAAAAAGTTTAGGAGAATTCCCTGAAATCTTTTTACACTCATATACCCCAATCCAATGTGAATGTAAAGAAATTAGTTCTTAGATAATTTCTACAACTAGAATAGATGCTAAATTTATCATTGATCACGCTATTAGAGAGTGACTTACTATCTAAAATTATACAGTACCTTTTAAACTCTGTTCTGAGAGAAACCAATGATAAACTCAATCACATACATGTTTATAGTTTTAATTTATTTTATTTAAGTTAGATAACTATTATATGTAAAGCTAAAAGTGACTGAATATGAAACATGTTGGGTATCGCAACAATACAGATAAATGGTGATAAAAATTATTACAGCAATAAGATAAACAGTTTTATAATACATATTACAAGTTTAAATTGTGTAATTTGACAAACTGAAATGGCATTGTAAGTTTATTTGTCAATATATTGTAAATATTACCTTCTCCATGGCCTATGTCATATATAGCTTCTCCATTGCCTGCCTCTAGCCTCTCCAGTAGCTGCTTGCGTAATAGGTCATACTCATCCGCACTGGGACTCACCAAAACCATCTGAAATTTCAACATAGTGATTATTTAATTTTACAAATGAAACTTCTTATGACATAGTAGATAAAATTGACTTTACATGCTACAAGATATAAGTATGTGTTAGTGTATGTTAGGTCTAGTAGTACAACAAAATAAAATATTTTACTCATATATAACATTATAGACTTTGAAACAAAATTTATCATAGAGTTTAATACAATACATGACAAAGAAGTTTCACTTCCTCAATGTGTACATTGATACAGACACACTTTTTTTACTGCTAACAAGTTACCGTTTACTTTATAGTAAATGATGTTATAGTCTAAGATAGAGTAATTAAATAAGGTAAAGTAAGGTAAGTAGTAGCCCATTAACATCCCAATGCTGAGCACAGGTGAGAGGGTTATTAGAGAATAGACCCACCATGCTGTTCTACAGCAGGCATAGTACACAAGTGCACTCTCTTTTCCTTCAAACTCAATCTGATGTAAAAGGCATCCAACAAAACCGGTGCGATCTTTTAATGGTTACTATGCAGGAGTATGCCATTAAAAGATCCACCAGTCCAGTCCCAGACAGAAAAGGAGATAAACTTTGCTCAATTTGCCATAATAGAAATCAAATCGAGGATGTATGCAAAAGGAGTAATTGCTTTGGTATGACAGCAAGGCTCATAAAACAATTGTGTTGAAATATTATTATAGTTGCAATTTTATTCATCAAATTGCATAGAATTAAAAATTATAGGAATCAAAAAAATTGGTTGATGAGTGGACAAAGAATATTGATCAATTATGAATTGTTTATTTAAGTAGGCTTTTACAGCAGTTTCAAATCATCAAATATCATTGCATCATATATTATTTCTGATTCATAGTCAAATTGGAATCTTATAACAATATTGTGTAATCTACAAGTTATTGCATCAGTAACCGCTTAGTTACATGTAAACTGAAATGCTTTGTATCCTAATATTCTACTTCTTTGTTACTATAAACGGAGAATAAGATAAATGATGCAATAACAGAATAATTAATAATCACATACAATTAAATGATAACAAATAATCATGTATAAATTTGTAGAAATGTAAATTGGGTATTCACAAATACAATGAATTTTAAAATTAATGAAGACATTGCAAATTTAAAACTGATGAATGAGTTATATTTTAGGAATTCAATTTTCTAATTTGTCTAAGTCTGGACTGGTGGGTAGGCTTCGGCCGTGGCAAGTTCTCAATCTACTAGCAAGTAGCAATGCTATACACAAACCATATGAGGTAAAAAAACAATGTTTTCGGATGTCTTTCCAACAAAAAGTTTCGCGCGAAATTGAAATAAACCATAAAATAATGGTGTATACTTTTAAAAATATTACCTTTCCCCTAATGCTGGAATAATCTGTATCATTTTCCCGGCCTTCAGGCTCGGGCAAAGGACTCGTAGACGTCGGTGAGTCCATGTTTCTCTCCGTTAATGTGATGAAAGTTCTTACACAAAAGTTACACCATTATGACAACAACACTGTTAATATAGTACCAATACAGTTTCCACTTTTTTATGTATATAAAAATCTTTCCTTGCTGTACAAAGCAATGAAACGATTAAAGTACTTTCAGTACGATATAAAAAAAATAATAATTATTAAATAATATCACTATTCAAGAAGCGTCCAAAACAGAAATTTTATATACAATAAATTCATTTATATGTACTATGTACGAGATATGAAAATAGATCCAAGCAAAATAAAACAGATGGAAGATAGTGCCAACTTTTTGACAACTCAGCTTACAGATGGCTTACGACAGACAAGTGTCGCCAGAAAAGATACTATGTAATTAGTTCTTTTATAAAATTCTCTAGGTAGTTGCTGTACACATTATTATTTTGTTACATCTACGACGGGAATTACCTTGCTGACCAATCCTTACTAAAAGTGTCATAAAAAACAGAATTATATGATTTAAAAAGTCGTCTTGGATGGCGCTAATGTAGGCAAAATATAAAGACTGGAATCTGGATCTATAAAATATGTTTAACAAAAAAAGATAAACGACATTGCTTTATCCTCTCCTTCTTTCCTTATTTAAAATAAAAATAGAAGAATTGTTATTGCTTAACAATAATATGCCCAAAGTAATGTTACCCAGGAAACATGTTCTTCCATTATATATTTACAATAATGATGAGCGATGTTATATACCTATCTTTAAACCGACTGTATGGTAATTAATCGGTGCCCGAAACAATTGTACAATAAAAGGTTATTAATAAAATAAAAAGGTGGATAAAATGTTGAGGTAGACAGTCTAATGCATATTTTATGTTTAACAGTTAACACGAAAATGAAACAAAAATAATAGATATTATTTAATTATATAATGCAGTTACTGATGTAACAGGTATTTATATATATAAAAATTTTTGTTTATGTAAATACATATACAAACATCAGTTACTGTAGAGTCGAAGATTTCAAGAGTCGATAGTTTAACCTGTGTATAATGGTTTAGACGAGTCAAAGTGCAGTTAACATTAGAGTTATTGATTTATTATAACAGACCTAATTTGTAGTAGACTACTTATAACTTATAAATTTCATTTGCCAATAGGTCCAACTGCTGCGTTAATATTGGGTATATACGTTTTTTGATTTTTACATTTGATACAAGACTTTTTATGTTAATATTTTTGTTTTTCACAATTAACTTTTACGGTTCTATAATAAAACTGATATTTGTTTGATTTATATTTAGAATAAATTGTAATGTTTCAAATTTCAATGTTTTTATAATATCTTTCATTATTTTGGCTCTCATTTGGTTAGTCATCATTAAAAAAATATGCTCTTTGATCAACTTTGTTGTTATTATCTGCGTTGAATAATAGTCTACTCTATGGTTAGTTGTAAACAAATGGCTTTAAATGGGTGGTCTTGTCTATGATAGCGGTGATCAATGTACATTTTTGTATGTTGCCGTAAATAACTTAATATTTTGTATTTTATTTATCTATTTAGTAGTTATAAATAATAAATAGTGGATTCGCATATTTTTATTGCAATAAAATGATTTTGTGGATATCTTTGTCAGTGAATAATCAGTATGGGTGATCTAATTGCGTCCGATTGTTCGTGGAAGAAAATGGTGATAGCTAAGTCAAACAATAAATGGTTTACTTCGGTTAAAGTTGAATCTACGGATGCTAAGTCCACGACTATGAATACGACGAATTCATCGTTCGATGAAAGTAAATATATAAAGAAAGAAAATGAGATCGAATGTCACGAAAATAGCGACGAAGACAGCGACGATACTGCACCAATGCAAATCGTCGACCCGCTTCTTCTGCCCGAGAAGCGGAAACGGAGAATAAGTGTAGGCCCTAAGAATGAGACAGCTGAAGAGAGAGCGGCGAGATTGGCAAAAATGTCCGCATATGCAGCAAGAAGATTAGCAAACGAAACTCCAGAACAACGCGCTCAGCGGTTAAAACGTATGTCGGAATACGCTGCGAAAAGGCTCGCCCAAGAGACGAGCGAACAGAGAGCACGACGTTTGGCGAGAATGTCTGCCTATGCTGCCAAGAGGCTAGCCAGTGAAACCCCGGAGCAAAGGCTAATGAGACTGACTCGAATGTCTGCTTATGCAGCTCGGAGGCAAGCTATGAAGAAAATTATTAATTCAGCAGGACTTTTACATACTGAAAATAATATTAATGCAGATCCTGCAACATTAGAATTTTTAAAAAATAACCAAGGTTGAGATTGGTCACACAGAGCTCTGAACTTGTTGTAGGGTTGAGTAGGACATACAAGAAGTGAAACAATTGTTTTGTACATAAAATAAAAATGTAAGAGTTGTTCAGCATCATACATTGTACTATTTTATGTCACACAAATTTTTCAAATTGGCTTGGCTCATCTCAATTGAAGTGGAATTTGTGAATAGGCCACTTCCACTAGACTCATTCATACAGTAGGTGCCCTATGGTTTCTTCCTCCTCGTTGCAGGCCTTGCAAGTAGAACTTTTTGCAATGCCAATTGCAATAGTTCAGAATAAAGTGGAGGGTACTCTTATTATTTAAATTTAATTCATGTCCTACTCAACATTCTCATTATTTGAAATGTTTCAAACTAAGTATGCTTTTCAGGTTAATAGAACTTATCCACAACATTCCGTTTCCGTCAGTGTTTGAAACTTGATTTTGTCATGGTAATAAAAAAAAGTGTTCAAATTGATAATAGTGCACTTTGATATGGAAAACATACTGCAAGACATTATTTTTGTACTGGTATAAAAATAACTTGAATGGCCGTATATTTGTTAATTACCTTTGTGGTCACTCCACATTAAGATACTTATTATATATCTATGATAGTGTGTGTGTAGAGTTTTTTACTGTAAATAATTATTCTTATTGTAAGCAAAATTTCATTTTATAGCATATTTTGTCCTGTGATGAGAAATCTAGTGATGGTTGTTTTATTTTTAATTGTCATTAATGCACATCAGTAGATGCTTTCACCATTCATCATCAATATTTAATTCAGAATGAGGTTTTAAAAGTCACTTAATGACAGCCTGCCTTGAAAAAATACCATAGTATAGAAACAATTAAGAGGTAAATTACCTCCTCACAGAATAGCATTTTAGACAAAGTTAAAACATCAAAAAATAATGCTATTGTTTAAGAAAAATACTTTTAAAGCAGCTATCACTACAATACACTAGGAATGTAAAAACGAAAGCTATATTATGTACATAATATATTTACACGAAAAATAATTTAATTTTAATCATGCTTATGTTTTTGATAAGTTCAAGTGTATTTTGTAAATAAATGGCTTGCTATCACATTGCACAGTGATAATAATGAAATGATAACAGTAATTTAATGAGCGCCATAAAGTTGAAGCTAATTTTTCATCACAGTGATAATAAAGGGAAGTTATTTGTGCACATAGTCATAGCACAAGGGAAAGTATAATTAGATATTGGATTAAACATGGATTGATTCATATTGGTGCTACTCGGCAATGCGAGTGTTGCCAACAACATCACATTAATTTCAGGCATCTGTTCTTTTTTAGTAAAAACTACCATTGTTGTAGATATTTACCAATTTTTGCTGTGTAATAATTCATATATGAAAGAGAGCTTTACATTTTTAAACTGCTACTAAAATAAGCCTACACTAAAATTATAATAAAACAATTTTTATAAAGCAGACATGTTTTATTGTCTTGAAGATGCTTCATATATGTCTTGTACATATTGTAATTTGTAAAATTAACTATAATACATGCATATAGGTATACCATAGCACATTTTTATTGCTAAACTGTAACAAGTTAATGCTCGACTGAAATCTGATTGATGGTAAAGGAAATTTTAGGCACTGTAGCAGAATAATTTACTTCATACAGTTTCTGCAGCATCCTTGTTGGGGTGAAGCGTCGTCATTTGTCATAACTTAATCATGCTTATTGTATCCCCCCCCCCCCGAAATGAATTCAATCATAGGCTAACTATAGTTTACAGATACATAATAGTTTATATACAATATCAATATAATTTTCTGGATTAAAGACCTTGCTAGCAGAGGTCCCAGGCTCACGAATTTAAAAAATGGCATCTAATTTGATTATGCAATGTTGGAGGTTGTCACTCTACCAGTAAAAACGTACCGCCGTTGTTGTTTTCTTGCCCTTATCCCACTAGGTGGGGTCGGCACAGCATGTTTCCTTTCGCCACTTCACTCTATCCGCTGTCATTTCTACATTCACACCCTTAATACACATATCCTCTTTCACACAATTCATCCACACTCCGCCGTGCGGTGTAGAAACTAAAAGAAGTAATTTGTCTCTTACCAAATAAGTGCGCTTCCATCTTAAGGCTATGTCATCAGTTAACATCAGGTGTGATCACATTCAAGAGCTAACCTGTCAGCAAAAATACAGGTAGTCCAGATTTAGATAAATTAAAAAATGGTATTTCCTAAATTTGCCTAGCCTAAAATCGAACTCAGAACCTAAGCGAGTGAAGCAAATACACTCAGAATCGTGACGATGAAGGTGTCGAGATAGCAAGAATAATTAAAAAACGTAAACAATTACTGGTTCCGACAATAAAAGGCACGATATAATTTTAAATAATATATTTTTATTGATATTAATAAGTTTTACAAAGAAATATACATTTGAGATTCAATAATAAACGTGGAATGATTTATCAGTCTACCGCATAATTCCATCTAAAACACACCCATAGACATTAAAGGAACCGTTACTAAAGTGTTTCTGGTAAAAAGCAATGAGATATTTTCCAGCTCTTTCTCATCCACAACCTTTAGGCTAATAGGTTCCCTCACTCACGCAACGAAACCCATTAACATAATGTAGTCAGCATTTTGAGGCACTTCTGTGATTGTGCCAGTACTACTGGTCTTATATATTTGAAAAGTGACCACAGCTGACCAATGCAATAAGTATATGAAATCAGATCGCCAACTTATACCCAGTTTTTCGACTCGCTGAATACGAATTTCAAGTCAGTTTGGGCTGTCCAGCCTTCAATTTTGAGTGAATTGCAAAAAAACCCCAAAAATTCCGAAAATTCCATGTTTGGGCAAGAAAAAAGCGTAATAATAAAATACTTCATGTATCTTGATCTGTTCAATACTAATTTCAGCCGTACTTTAATCATAAACCTTTTTGCTTCTAAAAAAAAATTGTAAAAATCCTTAAAAATTGCAAAATTCTGTTACAAAAAAATTTGTGGATCCGGATTGACGAAGATTTTCATTCCATTTAAAACGGTTTTTTCGAGGGTATTGTACTGTTTCAATCACTCTTCTTCCACCTTTACGTTTACTAATTTTTGCTGAATTTTTAATTTTTTTTGGATTTAAAACGGTTTATGATTAAAGTACGATCGAATTTATTATTTAACAGAGCAAAATACATGAAAATTATGCTTTCCTTAAATCTCAAAAAAAAAAAAAAATTGCCAAAACATCGAATTTTCGCTATTTAAAGAGATTTTTTGTAATGTACTCGAAATTGAAGGCTGGAGACGGCATAAACTGACTTGAAATTCGTATTAAGCGGGTCGAAAAACGTGCCCGTGACTATTTTTTTGTGTGTCGGTGTTATTAATAAACCGATTGAATTAACCTTACCGGAAAAACCGTTGTCTCATGTATTTTACCTGTTAAACAAGCAGGACATATAAATACGTCCATTTAATTATTTGTATGTTTTTAATTCTTTTAATTAATTTCCTTCGTGGTATACACATATATAAATAAAAAGCAGAACCCTACACGACAGATCCTAGTGAAGAGCTAGCGGAAATTCACTGTTGCGTAATTAAAAAGGGAATCCACCGGTTACCTGTTAACTAGACAACCCTATACGTCATACATCCATTTCCGCATTGGTTTATCTGTTATGAGTAGCTAGTCTGTAGTCTTGTGTCGTGTCATTACTTTATGTCGTCTGTTAGCGTGCTTTATGTCATTACTCTATGTCTGTCAGAGGCTACACTATACACGATATAAAATCCTACTTGACTAACTAGAAAAGTCAATTCATTGCGAAATAGATATATTTTCAAGCACACTCTGAGCCAAGTATATACAATTTATAATTACATTAATATTACAAATTATCTTACTTTCTACGTATAACTTTTACCGACACCTTACTATCTTAACATATTAAACATTATAAATGTCATGGACCAAGCGATCAGTCGAGTAATGTTTCTTTTTTTTTTTAATGGGCATTGGCTTTGAGAATAGACCTTTTTACACTCATGAATATGCACATAATAATACAATGATTTGCATAAAATGTTTAAAAGGTATAATAGATTTAAATAATTATAGCGTNCACACTTTCCCAATACTCATCTATTTAATATTCAGAAAAATTAATAAATCTGATAGAATATGTTTTACAAAAAGACTTTCTAAATTATTTATGTAAATTACTAAACCAAAAGGTAGTCCTCAAATAAATGAACTCGAGATTTGTAGTAAAGGTGAAATAGATTAAGTTAAGACTTATCAATAGAGTGCAAAATATAATTTCTATGTTTTTAATAGCAACACCTGAATTAGGTGATCCTATTTTGGCTATAATATCGCATCATAGTGTTCTTGTATCATACCAATTTTTTTTGGACTATATTGCCCAATTTGTCGCTTGGTCTATAACATATACGTTATAATTATATCTTAAATTATTAAACTGTCCGGTACATTTTCTATATTAATCCTAATTAGGAAATATTAACAATTTTCATTCCAAAAACCTTATATATAATTTCCACAGTCTATGTTTTATAAATTTTCGCTATAAAATTAATGTATTATCAGTATATAGACCACACTTTCTAACTCATTAATAAATATAGATAACAAGATTCATAATTATTACGAATAATAAGCAAACAAATTAAAGCCTTAAACCTCCTTCCTTTGGGGTGAATTTCAAATAACAAATAAACTTGTGATTTTTAATCACGGGAACTGTCGTTATTTTAAACAGTTATTTGTAACAGATTAAATATTTTATAATCACAAATAACACTTGTCCTAAAATTTATATTATTTTTTGATTGAATTTGAACATAAATGAAAAGAGAACTTACTATAATATAGAAAAGAAAATTCCTTTTTATGTATAAAGATTTCTTTTATGAGAATTATAATAAAAGAAAATTGTAAAGCAAAATTTGACACGTCATATATAAATTTTTTTTGTCTAATTATGGTCTAATTGATAAAACTTTATACTTTAAAGTTGAATTTCAATTTTGTCTTGAGCCCTGTAGTTCATTTTGGGTATTTTCCCGAAAATCTATTATAAATAACTGGAGTTTAAGAAAAAACACATGTAATATGTTTTTGAATCACATAAGTTTGATATAAAAGGCGAAGATTACAAAAGTGTTATTTATTTTTGAACTGGAAAATCGGAGACCCTCAATTGTTATTAGAAAGTAGAATTTTACTTTTTGTTTAAACATAAAAATGAACGTGTTTTCACTTCCATTACCACAATTTAAAATGACTCCCTAAAAATATCTAGATTATGAATATTGCCATTGTTTAGTTAAAGCTTACTGGGTGTGGTTATGTGGCCTCTCCCTATTTAGCTCGCATCCTTTAGAATGTACCATCAATGTGTGTGAGGGTGTGGGGATGCAGAGTGGAGCTGTGGGGGAGGCGCAGGGGGCGGGGCTAGCAGGGCGTGTCCGCAGCTAGTGGTGCTGCGGCCAGGAGCTGCCTCGTGGAGGAGGTGGAGCTATACGAGTCGCCCGAAGAACGGACACTCGATTGTGACAATGGAGTGCCTGTCGAAGGCGTGCGCATTCATTTATTGGTAATGCAACAGAATTAAAAATATGTATAACCTAGTTCAGGCACCAGTTCCCACATCATATACTACAAAATTACAGTTTTGGTTATAGAATGAAATAAATAAATCATCTATTAATTCAATTAGCTGCGAGTGTAAAGACAGCACAACAAACATTTTATAATAAAACAATTGTTTTCTACTTTGCCATGTTTAAAAAGCTGTGAATTTTTTTTCTAAATTACCTAATCTTTCGTAAAAATTTGAGATAATTTCATTGTTTTTTTTTTTAATTGTGACTCGCGGCAACTACATTACGTTCGCGTTAAGAATGCAGTGAGTCATCATTGCTGGTCCAACTTGCCCCTTTTTACAGTGACCAATTGAATGGTTACTGTAAACTTAACCTTGTAATTTGAAAAAATTCGATTGGTTAAGGAGCGGGGCAAGGCGGCCCAACAATAATAACTCACAGCATTGTTAATGCGAACGAAGTGTATATCTCAAATGAACAAAGATATATATAACATTCTTTTTACCATCATTTCGCACATTTTTCGAGATCGAGAACTACGCGGACAACATTTGGGACAAATTTAAATTAAAAAGTAGTATAATTACCAGGTAGTGATGTGACGTGGTGGGGCAGAGCCCATCGTTGGGGAGTGCACTCTGCGGCTACGCTATTCACCATTTCCTGAAACAAATGTCAATTTTTCACATGAACACCCAGAACACAATATCACATTGATAAAGAAAGAAAATATCATTCGTTTATCAACACAACACTTCGCAACAAATAAGTTTAATATTCTGAACCGACTTTCCAGTCACATACTTAAAAATAGCACAGCACCATAAATCCGTAACTGTTTTTTAAACTAAATTTTCGCCACACAAAAAAGCAATACCACATGACAATGAAATGATTTCGAATAGCACACTTTATAATAATTAAATAAACATAACTAAATGTATAAACAAGGAATTAGGAGACTGCTTCCGTAAACGAAGTCAAATGTTGTACTAAAGTTTGTTCGCGTTAAAAATGCAGTGAGTCGTCAATTTAGCTCCACCTCCTATCTTCAACTGGTCACTGTAAACTTGACCTTAAAATTTGATAAGATTTGATTGGTTAGGAGACGGGTCTTAAATAATGACTCAGTGCATTCTTAACGCGTGCAAACTGTAATGACCCCTTTGATAGGACGGAAAAAATTGATCGAATACAAAAAAAGGAAAAATAATTGATTTTGTTTTTAATTGCTGGTTTTTTAAGTATGGTATTTTTAATGAAACTATCGGTACATTTAGCTGTACAAATATGATGGAGCATAAATAATGTAAATAAAACGTATTAAAATTATGATTTTTTTTAATCAGAATTGATTTTCTTTTTCCTCGTGTCATTAGTATCGTCGTCTGTTGTTTTCGGAAGCTGTCTCTTAACACCTTATATTTTAATACATATATGTAAAATAAATTAAGAAATATACCTACATTATAATGTATAAATATAAAATCTACATGCAATAACACGACATATCTTAAATACAACAAGTTTAAGTGTAGCAAAAAAACTATTTTCCAATGTTATCTGTATTTGCAACAGAAATAATGGGGCGTTAAAAGCCTGGAACTCAGAGCGGTTAAAAATAACCTATAACTTTGTGAATAAGAACATAAGTTCAAAATAACTGTGACTTTGGTGTCAATTCTGTTCTTATACATTCACTAATTTATCTAATTCTGAATAAACAATAATGATTTCTAACGTCATCGACATATAATAGCTATTAGGACCAAACAAGAAATTCTGAAATATAGAGAAAAATCCAATAAAATTGGCAATTCTTAATTGTTATAATTTCTTTTGCGATGTATTGTTATTGCGTTCTTAATGAATAAATAACTTTTAAAACTAAAGTATTACCTCAAAAGAAAATCACAGAAGCAAAAAAAAAATGAACGTAAGTGCCAAAATGGCCTATTCTACAAACACGATGAGATAATGAAGGCAACTCTGCAGATATTGCATACAATATAGATGTTTTTTTCTCAACGACGATAGCTTATTTAACCATGTTTTCGTTAATTAGGCCACTCATGCTCCAAATTCATACAAAAGACCCCAATAAATGACATCTCAAAAAAAAACACCGATGAAAATGATAAGCCACAAATACCACAACGAAAAAATGAATTTATAACTAACACTGAACACTGGCCCTAATAAATTATGAGTTTTCACCAAACGAACAAGAATCAACAATATGAGGTTAGCACAAGAACGGCCTATGAACTTAGCCAACTCAATACCTTATGGTAATAAAGAAAATATACAAGGTGCAAGTATGTTTCTGCCATCATCTCCTTGAACTTTTATGAATCAAAAAATGTAGCAGAGAGCTAGGCCGTTCTTGCATAAATTTTAATGCAAAGACTACTTTTCCATAATTAACTATAGAACAGTAATAGCCACGTTACTAAATATGAGATTTAGACTAATGGTGCTGCCACACTGCTGTTTGAAAATGTTTACAAACATTTTCAAATATTAGAAGTTGTTAGATATTTCAAGTGCTCCGACACTTATAGAAATGTTTACAAACATTTATAACAATCAAAAAATGGCATCGGCACGCAGTTTCATAACAATTTTGTTTAAAAATGTTTACTAATGTTTATAAACATTTTTAAACAGCATTGTGGTAGCACTGTAACTAGTCATACATATTTGAGGTCGTTTTTTCGCTGGGAAATGCACATACCTCGACCCTTGGCTCAAGAGTGTGGGGCTCTCGGACTCTGACAATACGTACTAAAACCCAGCGGAATCGTCTTCATCTATGAATAAGGTACAAGGGGTTCAAATTTCGCACTCATCCTTGTTGTCGCGGATGAGTCCGACTGAGGATTCACTTGAACGTTCGTGAGCTAAACTAATGTCATATATAGAATAAACGCAACAGAATTTGGTCGTACCAACGAAAACAAATTAAATGTTCTCATTATTATTACTAACTTTTAGTTAGCTCTAAAATAAATGTTGGTAGGTGTACCTTCTCGCCTTTAAAAAAAACTTCCTATATTTATGATTTAACACAAGATAGACATGTTGTGTCATTATTACTGTTTATACATTTAGGTCAATAGATTACAAACATATACATTAAATCTAATCATACCTTTTTCAACTTTAGTCACTAGATCTTCTTTTATACCACAACGTTCTCTTATCACACTATTTCTTACTCTGTCACTCAGTTTTAATCCACTCACGCTTCTCAACGCTCTCAGCTCTACCGCATTTATTTCACTTTTGTTATTCTTCTGACATACCCAGCTTCCACTACCAGACATAAGTGTTGGCACCAACACTCCAACATTCACAGAGAGTCTGGCCCTTTGAGACACCACCTGGCCATTTATAAAGGCGTGCATTTACCATATTCCTCGCATTCCCACTCCTTTCAATATCACTTTCACATGTTCAATCTTTTTAGATCCCCTCTATCTAACAAAATATTGCCATTTACAATAAATGCATCTCTTTCAAAAAGCTTAACTTTCGTTATGTTCACTTGCACTTTCATTCTTTTCCTTTTCAGAGTTTCATTCATAATATTTACCATCTCCTAGCTAAAGCTCATTAGCGGATGATACAAGTGTTACTACATTACATTAAATCTAGACTACAATAATATACAAAAGAGTCTCATCTATTGATCAAGAAGTTACACGATTCAAAATTTCATTTCATTATAAGAACTCTCATATATATATCTGGGAGTGCAAGAGTCTACGGATCGCTGGTCCGTGTGTAATAGTCTGTGGAACGCTGGCGCTATCTGTGTATCGGCGTGGGGACAGAGTCAATAAGTGGCAGTCCGGCGCGTCTCTCGGCAGTTCTCGAGTGGCAGTCGGCCAGAGTGGTCGACTATTGAAACTGTCGCGTTCCTAGCTATTATTGTTAATGAGTTTGTGTAAATTGATATCGGGAGCATTAAGTGATTGAACATTATAATCCGAGTTAATTAATAAAGTGTTTAATTGCACCAACATTACCCACGAACGCCCACAGAATAAGAAATTAAATAATGGATCCAATTAATAACGAAATCTGCGGAGAACCCTACGCCCCTGTGCTTTATGCTTCTCCGTTCGCTCTTATTCTCCGACATATATTATTATCCGTTATTCGTTAATCTCGCTAAAACTAATGTCAAACGTTTGATGGTCGTTCCAACTTTTAGAAATTAAATTTATAAGAATACTTTTCTTACATTTGTTTTGACAGTTGACGTTGACAACCAACAATTTCTGATCGCAACTATTTTTACTAAACTATAAACATCCCGCAATTATTATTTAGCTATTATATTTATTGATTCTGAGCCGATATGAAGGTTGTCGAGTATACTTTTATAAAATAAAGCAGAAAAATGAATATAACCATTCTATAGTCAAGTATGAGTAGCTAACACGAAAGTGTACAATAAAAAAATAAACAAATGAATATGACATTGAAAGCTTTAGGGCCGACACATACACAAGTGAACTTACACAGTGTGGTTTGGGCACAGTCAGTATAGTGGTGTTGGTGTCTTCGGGAGTGAAATAGTCCGAGTCCTCGGCTGGCACCCCCTCCACCTCGGGGTCTCCTTCCCTCCCCTCCGCTGCATGCGTACCAATATAGGACACTGCATTAAGCACCTCATCCCGTACCACGACTCAATTGAACGTAACAACGACCTAACCGACATCGTTTGCTATGATACCCTCACACAATTAACCCTGTATATAAATTTTCGAAATAAGCGTGGACAACCCAATACAAAACATAACAAATAGCGAAAAATACTCAACCCCGAACCCAGTTTTCATGTAAAAAAAAAACTTTTCCTAGTCAGGATTTGAACCTGTTTATTTCATTTCAGACTGCGAAAACTGTGTAATTTAATTTTTTTAAACTAATTAAATGTTTGCTTAAAGCAAAGTTGCTATGCATCTAATGTTAGAACTGACTATTGTTGAATATTAGAAAATCTCTGATAAATATGTAAATAGAAATGGAAAATAAAACTGTATCAGAGTTTTTGAAACACCAATTTTCCTAGTCAGGATTTGTACCTGTCTTTTTTTATTTTGAGACTACCAAAACTATATAAAGTTTTACGCATCTTATAACTTAACACATAGGATTATCGAAAGAGTTTAACAAATATTTGGAACTATTGTTGTACATTAGGAAATCTCTGTAATATTTACATCTATTTGATATTTCCTTTATATTTAACATTCTTTTATATGTTCATAAAAGTGATAAAACACAAGGTCTATTAGATAAAAGAATTCATGCTTCAACTTAGGTGAGAACTCACCACTCACATGTAACTATGATTAATATCATACTAAGCCACAGTGAAGAGTAACGGCGTCCAAATAACGTTAAAATATTGTATTAAATCGAAAATAAGTAAACATTAATTTAACTTAAATGTAATAACAGTTATATTATCAAATATTATATACATGGTTATTCTTATAAGTGGAACATGCAAATATAAGCAATAGAAAACCAAATATTGAAGTGCGACTTCTTTAGGCGTATGAGGGTAAAATTGTTACGGATGAAACGCGTGATTAACGTCACGAAGATGTGCAACGTTTTATATGCTAATTCGTTTAAAGTTAGGTAGTTTTAATATTTACAAATAACATGTGGCATTTGTTATTTCTAACTCGTCATTTAATCATTTAATATATTGTTTTTCAATAAAATAAATCAATTTGAAATTCATTTAATAATTTCTAATATGGAAAAAAAAAAACAAGTGGCATTTTTTTTAACAATTCGTTATTTAAGGTTTCAATAAATTAATGTTGGACATTTTTAATGTTTTAGAGACAATTAAATTCATTAACTTCCTAACATATCTTCCTTTTTCCCTGATTTGTATAAATATAAACAAGACTTAAAAATTTGTTTGCCAAAGAAGTTTCACTTCTGACATGTGTACTTTGTACGCACGCACTTTTCATTTTATTTTAACCTTTTCAATACAATTGGTAATAAAATCAAAGGAATAATGTTTTAGGAGACATTTATACTTACACGGACGAAGATGCTCCGGCTCGTCTGTGTCAGTGTCATCGATGTGAGCGAGGGGTGATCCACGCAACGTGTCCGTGCTCACTCCTGTACTAATTATGCCCGCCCCTTTCACTACCTACACCAATAAAATACAATTCCCATTTACTTTAAAAACCACTTGTCATTCAATAAAATGAACCTTGATTCTCTCAAACACAAACATAAATTGCATTTTTCTGACAGTGGGATAAAAAGATCGTTTTCGGACCTTGTATGCGGGACAAAAGGCATCGTTTTCCCCCGGATCGATTCGAGTGGCGCGCAGTAGTATATTTAAAATAAAATAATTGTTCGCGCCAACTGGGCGCGAGAGGGCGCCTCTGCGTTGCTTTATGAGCATTTGACAGCTTCGCTGGCGCAGTGGTGCGAGTATACGCTTTGCTGGCAGAGGTTCCGGGTTCGATCCCCGGTTGGACGAATTTAGGAAATTGTATTTTCTAATTTGTCTGAGTCTGGACTGGTGGGAGCCTTCGGCCGTGGCTAGTTACCAGCAAAACGTACCGCCAAACAAAGAGATTTGTGTTCCAGTACAATGCTGTGTAGAAACCGTAAGGGGTATATCGCCTCTTAACAGATTAGCGCGCTTCCATCTTAGTCTGTATCATCACTTACCATCAGGTGAGATCACAGTCAAGCGCTAATCTGTCAGTAATAAAAAAAAATAGAGCAATATAGTCTATAGATTATCGGTAGTCTGTAGTACAGAAGTCGAAATCGAGTTGACAACTCTCGAAGCGTATGGTAATGGGGCAGAATAAGCCCGCTTCGGGATTTTGTATGATTTTGTCGGGAAAGTGCGGTGATTCCACGCGTTAATTAGTTTGTGGGGCTAATGAAGTAGATCGTCTCGTTTTGTAGGCTCATATTTTTGACGGCCTCGCTGGCGCAGTGGTGCGAGTATTCGCTTTGCTAGCGGAGGTCCCGGGTTCGATCCCCTGTATTTCTTTAAATTTATACTTTTGTCATATTATATAATACAATTTTAGTTCTATATTAGTTATAACATGGATATAAAAGAGTAATTATTGAATATCGTGCCGGATTCTTCTCAATAATAAATACGTTCCGAACAGGTGGTAGAGTCGTTGTCGAATATTGGAAGAAAATACAGCTTTTGGCCATTCCGTCACAATATATTAGTCTGAAATAAAAAAAAATGGGATTTTTATAATATATAGCTTTTAAATTCAAACTTACCCCATTCGTGAGTTGAGTGAGTAAAGGCGAGCGTCTCTCTGCATCGCTGTCGGGTTCGGCTTCGGCTTCGGGCGCGTCAACTCCATCTGCGGCTATGGGAGTGCTTTCTTCCTCTTCTTCCTCAGAACGCTGATCGGAGTTTAGCGAGCTCTGAAAATGGTATATTAAGATGGGATTTTATTAAGGTCTTCTTGCAAGGTCACAGATGTAACAAGGTCTATACCATTTTTGAGTTTATTCTTCAAGTAGTGGTACGAAACCTCTCCCTGGGCAAACCCAGGGTTACTTTTTCCCAAATTTTCCTCATAAAATCAACAAAATATAATGTTATAACTCTAGTATTGTATGAAAAATAGTTTACATTTTATATCATTGTCACTTTCGTAAAACTTACCTTAGACATTTTGTCCACTGCCATAATACTATTTCTGGTGTACAGTAAAGGGCTGGCAGCTTTTTCTTCTGCACGTTTAGCTTCCTCTTCACGTGCAAGCAGAACCGACATACGGAACTGCACACAGGACAAATAACCACTACAGATCTTATTACAAAAGTTGAGTAGTTAATATGGTCCTTCGAGCCAGATTTGTTTTCTAACAGCCATGATTTGGGCTAACGTAACAAACGTAAATAATATTATAACTTGTAAAACTGAATCAATTCTTACATATGAGAATGAGCTCTAACTTCTAAACTGGGTTTAACCGTTTGTTACAAATCAGTCTCTATGCATACTGACATTATTAATACACTAAAATAACCAAAAACAAACTAAAGTGTGTGTGTGTTCAAAAAATGATCTTGCCAAAAAGTTTCTCTCTCCTTATAGATCAAAGTTATTCTAATCATGATAATATTTAATTTGGAATGTTTTTTTTTATTTATTGATCTGAAGGTATGTTTATCACATGCCATTACCTCCGGTGTAAGAGGGTGGTGGGTTCGGTCCCTCTTACGGCTGCCACTGCTGCCCAGGCTGGTGGAAGAACTTCTTTCGGGGTTACACCTATTGAGCACTTCAGCAGCCTGTAACACTCAAAATAAATGAAATATATTGTTAACAGTATCAATTATTGTAAAACAATGTGATTTTAAAACTCATGACTGTACTTGCGAGGCTGTATCAGTATCGGGACTGGCGATTGCTGGTGCTGAGGGAGGAGCTCGGGGTCTTGAAGGTGGAGGTCCGTTCAGCGCTTCGATTAAAGACACAGGTTCATATCCCGCCGGGATATTCTCCATGCTGCCCTGAATTTGAATGATATTTAAAACAATGGATTTTCCGTAAGTTACTACTCGTCCTAATTATCGCCTTTAGGATCAAATGTGATGCAAACTGCGTTCTCAATCATATCGTTAATTGTACGTTATGCAGAAGTTATGACGAAAAAGTGAACGACAGAGGTCCTAGGATCCAACCTTGTGGTACACCCTAACTGTTTCATTCTTACGATTTGTTATTTTCACTGAACTTTTTACCTATCGATTTGTCAGTTACTAAGGTATTAGTCTAACCAGAGGTATACCTGTCTCTGGATCGAGTAATTCCCTAGTTTCCTAAAGCAATTTTTATTGATGAAGTGTGTCACATGCTTTGGATGTATCCAATAAAGAGTACTCATAATAATAGTAACATGATTTTGTAACGTTCGAATATAGCAATTGGTAATATAAAGGTAGATAAATTAACTCTTCACAGTATTACAGGAGACATATGTTATAAAATTGAAATAGCAAATAAAAACGAAATTGTTAAGTTAATTACGTATAAATTAAAGTATGTGTATATTTTTATAAGGTTATACTGACGTCGGGCGGGCTGGGTGCTGTGGGTGCTGAGGGGTTGGTGATGCGCTGCAGGGCACGGATCTGCAACAGGGCGCGGAAGGGAGCGCGGCAGATGGGGCAGTTGTTCGCCTGGTAACGCAGTGAGTCGGCGCACGAGTTGCACAGGCACAGGTGCCGGCACGGCAGGATCAGGGTGTCGCGCACGTCGCACATGCAGATCACGCACTCCGACCCCCCGTCCTCGGTCTCCTCGTCCGAACTCGGCTGGGGAATAACAAATAAATCATATCACCAATTTACCAATTAAAATTAATAAACGAAAAACAGATTAACTTTTCGTAATCTAAATTAATGGAGTTTTTTAATCAATATTGTAAACTGAGAAAACATAAACGTGGGTAGGCTTAACAGTATGGTACTAAAATCTACATTCATATATGTAAGCGAAATACCACTAACTCTTCACGAAATTGTCAAAACTAAGTCAAATCACCTTAAAACGCTCACTAAAAACGTATTTCCCCATATTCCCAAGTAATCCAGATTTACAAATGAAAAACGATCACTTACTGTGAGATCATCATGACTTTTCACTTAATTGAGTTGAATTCCAAAATAAGAATTCCTTTAACGACGTCAACGCTCACCAAGAATAGGTTTTCATATGTTGTCCCGGTATATCAAAGCAAGTATGCGAGTGTGTGTGGTATTGTGTGTGTCTGGGCTTGTTTGTATTTGTGTTCTAATGTCAATTACGGTAGTAAGGTCTGTGAATATTTTATAACAATAAAGTGTGCCTTTGGTGCAGAGACCGTTCATTAATGCAACTTAAATTCTGGTCAGAACAAATTTGAGTTTATTAAGACCTCATTCCACCAAGTGACTCCTAAATGTACTTAGGAGACACATTAAGCTTAGGGGAGGTTGGTAAAATACCTTGGTGTCGAGGTTTTTGTTCTCAATGCCATATATTTCCTGCAGCAAGTAACACAGACCGTCCACAAACAACTTCTGTTTCAGAGCCTTTAACACATAAGTGCCATCTGAATGTTTCTCCACCACACCAACTGTTGTGTGTGACTGCCTTATTTCTGTAAGCATATAGACATAATATATATTTGTATACAATGTGTAATTTAGTCCAACTTAGGAAATAGAATCGTTCTCATATCATTTTTTTTTTTTTTATTCATTTCACCAAACAATCATTAAGTATGGGAGCTATACTGAGAGGGACTTAATCATATGTAATTTCAAAATAATAGCATTTTATTTAATTCCTAAGACTGCCTTTTTCATATTTATATCAGGAACCAACTTTTGATCAAACTGCTACTGGTTCATAGTTAAGATTATTAATACAAACATACATAGCACCATACCTCATTCCCTTCGGAGTAGGCAGAGACAACATCCTTCCACTTGCCACAATCCTTGCATATCTCCTTCGCTTCTTTCATTCTCATTAAACCTTTCATACAAGTTCGTCATTTTAGAGTACTCTTGACCTGGCTCTTATTTAAAATGTCCTGGATTTGTTCCAGGAACGGAGGCCTTGGTCTTCCCCTTCCAACTTTCGCATTCACTCCTAACTCATAAATCCTTTTTGTCAGTCTCCTTCCATTCATTCTCTCTACCTGCCCAAACCCTCTAAGCATACCTTTCTCAATTTTAGTCATTACATCTTCCTTCACACCACAACATTCTCTTTAATTAACAAGATTATTAAACTGGTTAATATCCATAAAAAAAATATTTTGGAAGAGTATGATTTAGTGAATTAGTGAGTGTGTACATGCCTCTCCGTCGTATATGTAATATCATAATATTTGTGTAACTATTAAATAATTAAGGTGTAACAGGAATTATTTAATTAACTTTATAGCATTAGAATGTTTAAAACAGATGCATACCATCTTGTCCTTCGTCCACAACACAGTAAATTGCAACAGGGATTATTTCTCTATCAGAATTGTACCCCAAATCCTCATCAGGGTGCTTCGATGGATCAAACACATGGGATATTTGACAGAACTGCTGATTGGCACCCTTCTTATAATGATATGTCTGCGATGTCATTGTTTGATCCCTTGGATAATACCTTTATAAAAATATATATGTATTATAAATATAATCTTAGTAAAGTATGACTAAATAAACCAGGGGTTCAACTTTTGCATACATCCCTGGTGTTCCAGATGAGTCCGACTGAGGATTCAGAGGTAGGAGGATGTGTGCAAACAGTTGCTGCTACTAAATGTTCGTGAGAAAATGCTTGTTTTATTTTTTTAGTGTAAATCAGACTAAAAGAAAAAATTAAACAACTTACACAACACCAGTTGGGGTGACTTCTTCTGTACAGAAATAGAAAATAGTGATAGCACATCGGACATCACAGTCAAATGTAAACTCAATATTGTAGTAGGTGCCTTTGCCATTGCAATCCAAAGACTTCATAACACCATCACCAATTTTATTGTTTTCAGTTATCTTGCCAACTGGTTCAGGACATCGTACAAACCTTAACGACTCCTTGCGTATGTTGATGAGACTTTTAAGAGTTTTTGTAGGCTCATTGGACTGAGGTGGTGGATATGGAAACTGTAAAGTCAATATATTTGTTCAAAATTCTTCTCAGAACATAGCTTAGGAACCCTTGTAATTTAAGATATTAAATCATTCTTTGTACATGTCTATATTTGATAATAATAAAGTACAATAGGTCTACTTATTATTTTTAGTAAAAATATTTGTTTTTTATAAAAGTAGCTCAAGTTTATAGGTTCTTTACAATTCCATGTCAAGTATATAATCACTATGTATTTTTATGGTTGAATATGTTAAAGGTAGAGGATATGAATTATTAACTTACTGGTGTAGGTCTACTCCCAAGGAAATTAAGGTCTGCATTCTCCCCAAACAGATATGCCTCTGGTTGAGGAGTATCAAATCTCTCACCACCCATTATAAAGTGACTGCCAAAATAATTGCCTATAAACAATAAATAGTAGTATTTGTAACTTAAAAACATAAACAACTATTAACTTGAATACTAAAGTTTATATTTTTTAATATTGGTATATTTATATAGAAAAGTAATTTTATATTATTTATAATTTGCTTACAAAAGCTTTTATTAGTTTTCTACTTTGATAACTTATTGTGATTGTAGTTAAAGCTAAGTAAGATATGTAAATTTTGCTTATGTGCAGGTATTTGATTATAGTATTATTTAATTGGTTTTAACTGTACAATTGGTATATAACAATATATCTTGTAAAATAACACATAACAGTTATTATGAAAAAATAATTTCAAACAAGAATATGACTTTTTAAAGCACTTTTTTGTAAAGCTGGATTTTTAATGTAACAATAATTTTGTTTTCCAGTATCAATAAGTTGACGGTTCATAAAAATTGTTATAGCCAGACACAATATCTAAAGTACACATATTATCTTAATGGAAAGGTAAATGGTAGAGGGAATAAAAAAGTTAACATAGCTTAAACGAACCTGATCTCGGAGGGTACTTATAGGCGTGATTCGAGACTACGTCTGCTTCTTCTACTCCGGCATGCTGCCTGCTGGCTAAAGCACCCATTATTTTCTTCTGATTATTAAAATCGTTTAGTAATAATATATCAAATCACTTGTAATCATATAGCAAGTCGGTAAAATGATCACTGTTTACACATATGCAATGTTAACGATTGTGACTTTTTCTACATAGAAAAAACTTTGAATAATTCTAAATGATTATGTTTTATTCTTCTTTTTCTTTTGTGATATATATTTATTAATTATGTGATGAAAGGAAACTTATGACAATGACATCTGTATTTCTACTCTATTTTTTATTATAGTTAGTACTCTGTAATATTTGCTAATATAGTCTATTATAATACATATGTTATCTTTCTCATACATGGGATCTTTATTATTTCAAGGATTGCAAGAAAAACCGGTAATTTTTTAAATCTTTGTTGCAATTGATATGTTTACACGCTACCAAAATGTACTTCAATGAAAATCCACTTTATGAGTCCGGAATACATCTTTACTTGTTTGTTTAAAAATTCTTTATTCAAGTAGGTTTTTATAGCAATTTTAAATCGCAAAGTATAGTTTTTCCATGATTTATTTACCAAATAACACATATTACTTCAAATGTACAACTTATAATGATATTTAGGAACGACTTAAAAACTAAAGTTACGAGGATTTCTTTACACCCTGTTCTGTAAACTCAGTCGTGTACAATGTCATAATAATTTACTCAATTATGATTAGAACAACTCGTTCACTCCCACCCTATCTGTCGTCCATGGGATCATAGTACCATTTATCAGCTTTAGCTTTCCTTTAATAAAGTTCTTTTTATTTTCTGTACCTAGTGGTATTCATTTTACTCTGCCTACTTAAATTTTAACTGTGGTATTTGATCTGAATTTATATTACCCTGTATTATATTTAATCTGTCATAGTCGGTTTGTCAAGTTTCTTTGAAGTCGCGGTGTCACTTTGTGAAGGTGCGCATTCACTCATATATATTAAATCCTAAAAAATCCGTTGAATAACTTTATCTTTTCTAACTTTTTTGTATTCCATTATTTTAGAACTAATTAATAAGTGTATATTTATAATTATTTCAGATCACAATGGGGCGCCGACCCGCGAGATGGTAAATATTTTTTCTTAAGGAACTATTGTGCCTTCATTATTGAAATGTAAGAATTTAAATATTATTTTGTTCATTTTTAGCTATCGATACTGTAAAAACAAACCATATCCAAAATCACGGTTCTGTCGTGGTGTACCGGATCCTAAGATTCGTATCTTCGATTTGGGTAAAAAGAAAGCCACTGTAGATGACTTCCCACTATGTGTCCACCTGGTTTCCGACGAGTATGAACAGCTTAGTTCCGAAGCTCTGGAGGCAGGCCGCATCTGTTGCAACAAGTACTTGGTGAAGAACTGCGGCAAAGACCAGTTCCACATCCGCATGAGGTTACATCCATTCCACGTCATTCGCATCAACAAAATGTTATCGTGTGCTGGAGCCGATAGGTGAGTTGGACATTTTTTGTAACTTTTACATAAGTATAAGTTTAAATATATGATTTTGTACGCATAGAGTTCAATAAGTGAATAAATATTATAATGAAAGAAATCATGGGAAGGCTAAATGTAATGAAAATTAATGGGAACGATTCTTAGGGGGTCAATAAAACATTTGGCTCGTTAATCTTTTGTAGTCGTATTTAATTTTTTTAGAGAAATATGAAAATAATTTTACATTATTTACTTTGTGAACAGGAATGTTAAAAAGTTGTGACATTTAACACATCTTTATGACTAATGCTTATCAGCATAGTTTTTGCCTGTCATGCTTGCTAGTAAGCTTTTAAACCAACTTAATTGTAACTTCTCATGAAGATATTTAATGAATCAATATAACCTATTTGTTCTTCTGTTTGTCTGTCCCTATAAATCTATTGGAATCCTGTAAAGTATCTGCTGTTTTACAGGCTAGCTATATGAGGTTAAACTAAGTTACAACAGTGTAAACAAAATAAAATAGTTTTTTATATACTGACTAATTGAGTGATAAAAAAATCAGGTATTTTGTTTTAGAAAATAATTTATTTATTATTTGTTAACACACAGTAGAGACAAGTAGCTCTTAATATTAAACAGATAACATATAAGGTTAAAAATTATATGCATATATGAAATATGCTCGTTTCTTGAAATTATCTTTTACTAAAACAGTGTTCAGAGGAACTATTCAAGTCATCACAATTCTACAACACAACATCCTGTTGTAGAAATATATATTTATTTTATGGCTGACGGTTTAGTGCTTGACTGTGATCTGACCTGATTGCAAGTGATGATACAGTCCAAGATGGAAGCAATGGTAAGAGGAGACAAACTCCTTACAATTTCTACACAATATCATACTGGAATACAAATCTCTTTGTTTTGGCACTACATCTTTGCTGTCACCGTGGTAACGGGTCATGGCCAAAGCCTCCAACCAGACCAGACTCACAAAACACTTAGAAAATAAAATTTCATCAATTTGTCTTAACGAGGATTGAACCCCGGACCTCTGCTAGCAAGGCAAACACTCTGACCAATGTGCTGGCAATCCTGTTGTAAACTTCCAAAATGTGAAACCAACTTCCATGAGAAATAGTTCTTCAGGACTTCAACATGCAATTGTTTAAGAGGCTATTGAACTTCTACATTATGGCAAATGCATTAGTAGTTCACCTGGTGTTCATGGGTGGTGATCACTTACCATGCCTGACCTGCCTGCTGTTTGTCTGTCGTAATTATGAAAAAAAAAAAAACAATTATTTTATTTAAAAAAATACAGATGAATTGATAACCTCTTCCTTTTTTTGAAGTCTGTTTACAAATGAGCAGTAATAGTTTAGCTTAACATAATAGATACAATTTTTTAAGAATGGCTTCATTTACTTTTTTGTTTGATAGATAGATAGATAAATAAATTCTGTGAGAATCATCTTTTTAAAAAGACTGCTTCTGTTTTGGTGCCTTTTTTAATGTACCAAAGTGCCTTATCTCATGATAATTGGGTTTTCTGTTAAGAGATTTTCAGCAATAGTTCAAAGTTTCTGCTGTTTGTGTTTTACACCCAAGCTATACAGAATACATTACAACAAATATCAATTTTGTCATTCTGGCAAGAATTCGATTGGGGACTAGAAGTGAATATATTTTCTATTTGACTCCAGGCTCCAGACAGGGATGCGTGGTGCCTTCGGCAAGCCGCAAGGTACTGTGGCTCGTGTGCGCATCGGACAGCCCATCATGTCAGTGCGCTCCAGCGACCGTTGGAAGGCGCAGGTCATCGAGGCTCTGCGTCGTGCCAAGTTCAAGTTCCCTGGTCGTCAAAAGGTATATACTTCTGTAAACCTACATAGACTCATTAACCATAACAGAATATTTATTCAGAAAATGATTTATCATTAGGTAAAGTCAATATGTCATATAAATAAAGAACATACAGTTTGGGGAAAAACAGCTTTCTATTTGTAATGTTGGTCATAATGCTTGTGTCCAAGATATGGTGAACCATAAAGTTGGTATAGGAATAATAATGCTCAGCATCAGCCAGGCAGCATTAAAAGCTCTTGCCTATTGCCAGAATGTATAAATAACTGTCTTAGACAAACAATATGGTGATATATGCATGGGTACTGGGAAGTGGAAGAGCTAACTTGAGCTGAATCCAGCAGTGTTCATAGCTCCTGACCCCTGTATTGACATACCACTTCACATGATAAATGCAGCTTTATCATGCCAACAAAATTGGATGACATAATGGGATGGTCATAAGGATCTAAGGCTTTCTAAAGCAGTCTTGCATTATATCTTCTAGAAAATCTTAAAAAATTAAAGTAAATGACAGTGGCAATCTCGACAGGTAGTTTAAAAACCATGGACATAGTGGCAGACTCTACTTGCAGAGCCTGTAATGAGGTAGAAGAAACCATTACATGAATGGTCTAACTGCAACTAGACTATGTAAATGACTCTGATCTAAAGCCTACCCTCAAACTATTAGAAAGGCTGTTTGTTAGAATGGTTTTTGGGGAGACTAAATGATGGGGTGCATACAAAAGATTTACATCCACTGCCTCAGTGGAAGCTAACACAAAATAATAATAATGTTATGTTTCATTGTCTCCAGATCTACATTTCCAAGAGATGGGGTTTCACCAAGTACGACCGTGATGAGTTTGAGAAATTGCGTGAGGAGGGTCGTCTGGCCAATGACGGCTGCAACGTGCGCTACAGACCCGCTCACGGTCCCCTCGACACCTGGAGGAAAGTCCAAACTGAAATCCACAACATGTAAAGCAGGAAACTGTAATAAACTTATACTTCAATATTTCAGTGGTTTTATTTACTTTTGGCGATAACCTTATTTATTCATTTACATATTTTTGAAGTGGAAACTTCTTTAGGCACAATTTTGATTTGAAAGTCTATGAAATGAAAAAGATAATGCCCTTAAATTTAAGGGGATAATTTATATAGCTAAGAGGTTTCCCTGAGTACATTTAGAGGTCAGTAAGGAAAGTGTTTCTATAGATAGCAGTCAAGTAATTAAAAGTAAAGTAGCAGTCTATCAACATCCCACTGCTGGGCACATGCCTCCTCGCTCATATGAGAGAGGGTTTTTAGAGCTTAGACCCACTGCGGATTTGCAGGCATAGTAAACGCGTGTACTCGTTATTCGTTCACTCTCATAGTCCGACGTGACGGTCATTCCGACACTCCGAATCACGGGGGTAGATCACACCGCCAACTTCCCAACTTCGGGCGAATATTTAGAAAATCTTACTAGAAAACAATATCGATTTCGAACTGGCCCGACCCGGGACTCGAACCCAGGACCTAATGTCTAGTCGACCATGCAAACCACTAGACCAAGTTATTATTTTATTATTATTTGCATTCCACTGCATTGCTGCTCAATACCATAATTGTTAGTTTACCTCTTACCTACCAAGTTAGCATCCTTCGGTCTTAGACTCTATCATCATACATACATAGCATCACGCCTCATGCCTATTGGGGTAGGCAGAAACCATGACCTTCCATACGCCACGATCCTAGCATATCTCCTTTCATACCTTGGATTTGATCCAAGAACGTTCGCCTTGGTCTGCCCCTTCCAACGTTCGCATTCACTCGTGACTCATAAATCCTCTTTGTCAGTCTCCTTTCATTCATTCTCTACATGCCCAAACCATCTAAGCATATCTTTCTCACTTTTAGTGACATGTTCACAAAATGCAGATACAACCTCACAATACAGTGTTATAAAGGAGCATTTAGCAACTACTAGACAGCGCAGGTGCATTGGAAGTCCTTATGCAACGCTCACCATCAAATCAAATCAAAATATCTTTATTCAAGTAGGCATATTACAGCACTTTTGAATCGTCAAATATATATTTTTTTCTTTTCTTTTCCACACTCTAATTCTAATGTACGTCTGATGATGATACTCCAGAACGACTTAAAATCTAAAGTTACGAGGGTTCCTTCGCGCCCTGATCCGAGAAAAGCGGACAACAAACTCAGTCGGGTGATTTGTCTTTTTGTTACCATCATCACTACAATATCATATTAGTTTAATATATTTCAGTTCAAATTAGAGCAGTTTGTTCACTCCCACGCGTTTCTATCGTCTAACTACTCCTGCAACTTATAATACGATTTTTCTATCAACTTTCTTTTAACAAAGACTTTGAATTTATTAATTGACATTTCTAAAACGTCTTGTGGGAGTTTATTATAGAAACGTATACAGTTACCCTTAAATGAGTTGTTAATTTTATGCAGCCTACTAGAATTTACAACAAGTTTGTTTTTGTTTCGTAAGTTATATGATATACATTCACTCTTTTTATTAAAAGAGTCAATGTTTTTGTGTACGTACAACAAGTTTTCTAATATGTATACGCAGTGAACTGTCATTATGTTAACTGCCTTGAATTTGTTTCTTAGCGACTCTCTTGGACCCATATTGTAAATCGCACGAACGGCCCTTTTCTGCAGCACAAATATTGCATCTATATCAGCAGCATTACCCCAAAGT
>JACTOM010000906.1:199043-218730 GCA_015832385.1 Elymnias hypermnestra | reverse complement strand
TACGTTTGTTGCTGCATTGCAACACATTTACTTCAGATTCACTAAAAATCAAAAGATAAATATAAATTTTAACAAAAATAGAACCGCCTTCAAAACAAACTTACAAATACATTAATATGCTCTAAAAAGTAAGAAATAATTGCGTATTCTTTTATAGTGTTCTTCGTATTCTTATATTCGGAGTCGGTGTCAGCCAAGGTGAATATTCCCCGCGTGTGTATATTTGTAAGTTTGTTTTGAAGGCGGTTCTTTTTTTGGTTAAAATTTCTATTTATTTTTTGATTTTTAGTGAATCTGAAGTAAACTAACAAATTTGTCTCAATATGTGTACACCTAAAACGCGTTAAGTTAAATTTACATTAATATCGCCACACCCGGAATCGAACCCGAAACCTTTATACCACCGCTTCACACATAATTCACCTTTCAAATATTGCAATGCAGCAACAAACGTAGGGTCATTGGTATTTGATTACAGACAGTTATAGATTTTGGCAAAAAATCACGCTCTTACTGTAAGCCGTTGAGGAGTTCCATTGATCTTCATATTTAACTACGACTAACGCTTGACCATACCGAAGTTACGGTAGGCGACTCAAATATCTGGATAGCTTATAGAAGATTCTGCCGAGTATCGTTCATTTGTCATGGAATCCATCATCAGAACCTAACCAAACTATCACAAAACAACCCTCTAAGTAATATATATTCCTTTCCAATAAAAAAAGAATCATCGAAATCGGTTGGCGTGATCTTGAGTTATTCGTCCATTTGTCGCGAACATGCTTAATGCAAATTTAACACTTATCCGGTTTTCTCATGGATGCCATCATCAGAACTGGATTAAAAAAAAATGGGCCCCTATGACGAGTACCACCTTTCATTTAAAAACAAAGTCATCAATATCGGTCCACGTAATCGAGAAATATGAGGTAACAAAAAAAAAATACAAACGAATTGAAAACCTCCTTTTTTTGAAGTGGGTTAAAAAGGAGGTCGAGAAGAAAATTACAACTAATAATATCCCCCCTCCAATCAAACAAACTAAATCAAAATTACTATCAAAAGTCTATTAAAACGATTTCTTCTTGAAAAACAAAAATAACTCCAACATCACGTGTCGCAGCTTTCTTTTTTATAAGCCATATATTCCAGTAAGTAAGTAGCAGCCCATTAACGTCCCACTGCTGGGCACAGGCCTCCTCCAGGAGCGAGGTTTTTAGAGCATAGACCTACCACGCTGCTCTAGTGCGGATTAGCAGGCATAGTACACAAGTGCACTCTCTATTCCTTCACTCTCATAGTCCGATATGACGGCAATCCGACACGACCGGAGAGAGATCAGGCGCAGGACCGACGGCTTAACGTGCTCTCCGAGGCACGGGGGTGGATCACACCGCCAACTTCCCAACTTCGGGCAAATATTGAGAAAATCTTAATAGAAAACTCAATATTGATTTTTGAATTGGCCCGACCTGGGACTCGAACCCAGGACCTCATGTCTGTAGTCGAACATAGTAACCACTAGACCGATGAGGCATATATTCCAGTATTAATTTGTATATATCTATGTTTATGTATGTGATAATATACATAATATAGTCTTTAGTTTAATTATTATTATATTTCATTAGTATATATTATTATTAATTTTGCAACCTTTTTATCAGGTCCTGTAGCTTTAAATAGTATATAAGGATAGATAAAGTTGTATAGGGCTAGGGATCCAGCTGAAAATCAGCGCTTCATGATCTCCAGACTGTGTAGCATAAATGCTGAGCTGGGTCCATTTTCTAGGTTAGGCCACACATCGCAGGTTATTATAAAATTTACTAAAATATATTCTGATGTGTGGCATAATGTATAATTAAAGTTATTTTCTTTCCTCTTCTTCCTTCTGTAAAGTAACAGCATAGGTAATTTAGATATTTTTATATAAAGAATAATTGTTTTTATAACTTCATATAATATTTATTCTACTGCATCTTTTACACAGATCCAAGTCCTATTTAAAAAAGAGATCTATTGGTTTACACTGAACTTTAGGTTTCTTTAAAGGGGAAGTTGATTTTCTTTTTCTCTTCGCAGAACTACTTGCATTTGAAACGACAGGTTTATTTAACTCTATACTTAACTTTTGTGCTTCATGGAAGTCTAAATGTTCTGAAAACTTTTCAACGACAACTCTTTTACCACACTGTGTACATAACTTAGTTGGAACTCCATCATCTAATTTAGTTAAGAACTTCGATATCGATATGGTTTCATTTTTATCATTGGGTTTCTTTTTTGTATTATCTTGTTTAATTTCTTTAACTTTCTCTCTCGCTTTACGAATTTCTTGTCTCTCCTCTTCTCTTAGTTTGAGTGCAATATGATAATCTATGTGTTCATTAAATTTATTAAAAGGTATCGCTTTTCCACATTCAGAACAAGTAATTATTTCATTATTTTGTGGCTTAACGTTCAATATTGGTGATACCGATTGCTCTGTTTCAATTTCTAGATCATCTTCATCAATCTTTGCTTCAAACTCTTTGGAGTTATGCAATAATTGTCTCATATTACTCACTCGTGTTACCTCATCTGGGTCTTCATCGAAAAGTGCAATACTTTTATTGATTTCTTCGTTTATTGTTGATCCAGAGTAATTTGTATCGTTACTGTCTTCACCACTAGGGACATTACAATCTGGAATATCAGTACCAGTTGGTTTGGTATCTGTTTTTGCTGAAACGTCTTCTGTTTTGTTTCCATTTGAATTAACGCTTCCATTGAGAAATTTTGCGAAAAAAGACTCCTGTTTTTCTAAAGTTGCTTCTATTACTTTTGATTGTTCAATTTTATCTTTTTGTTCCTCATTTTTAGATATTAAAAACTTGTGAAGAATATAATTATCTTTTCTTTTTTCCTTGCTTTTATCTTTAACTTTCTCTGTGACATTTTCATTTGTATTTTGTATAACATCTTTTGAGGAACCAGCAGCGAAATAATCTAAAATTTTATTTGTTTTCTTAGTTTCTATGTTATCCTCAAATTTACCAACACTGATGCCCAAAAACTTTATAGGAGCTTTAAGCTTTCTATTACTCTCACCTTCTGTAAAAGTGATAACCATATTAAGAATTATTTCCAATACAAGATTATTATTATTTTGCAAAAATATTACCCATATTTTAAATTGCAGTAGATTTTTTAAATCGGCAATAACGACAATGTCTGTGAGTGTGACTTGTTTTAAAGATTTTGAATCAATTGAATAATCTAATTTTGGCTCTTTAACTATTAGTTAATTTAACTATTAGATAATAAGATTAGTAATCTAATTAAGTAATAGTTATACGTAGTAATCTAATAACTAATTAATTTATAATAATAATTGTCATTTTTTTTCTTAAGCTTTTATAGTTTTTTTAGGCCTTTTGGATGTTTTTTTAAAGTTTGTTTTATAGTGATTCCACATATTCTGTATGCAATTTAAAATGTAAGTTATGAAGAAAGTGTGTGGTAATGGAAGGGAAATTAGTAATTATGAAGTAATACATTGGAATTTATATACTAACCTTTTGGTTTACAACCTTCTGTACTATCCATAATTAGTTCTAAAGCCTTATTTGAAAACACAACACCACATAGATCATCATCTGCTGTAAAATTATAAGACCTGGAGCTGCTGCTGTCTCTACCGTCCAAGAGTTGTGTGGAGAAGCTAACAACCATTTGTTTAGGGGTTCTATTATTCTCTAAGGAATCTTTCTCTAATCTATCTTCAATTTCATCACCCAAATCTTTCAGCCATTTCTTTAAGCTATCTAAGTCGAGGAGCGCTGCTTTCCCCCTCAGTTGTTTGCAACAACCTATACTTTTAGGGTTGAACCTGGCTTGTACTGTTTCTGTATCAATGCCACGGGCAATGTTGTATAACCAAGTACTGAAATAGACTGACTTATTCAACAAATGTAATAATCATTATGAATGAAGTAAATAATATTATCTAATTGTAACCATAACATTATTTTGTTTGTTAGTTGCTTGGTATGTGTTAAAGTTTTTGTATTGTCAATAGTTCTGAATGTTTCCATAGTATCCAAACTCAGAAAAATTGTCTTTGTTAATTATTTTTATTTGGGAAAGAAGCAATATACTTATAGACTAACATTGATTTTATTTTAGAACACATCACCAAAAAAGTTTTCACTAACAACAAAAATCTGTCTTTTTTTTAAATTTATTTATCATTTTTTTGGAATTTTATCATCAATTATGGTTTTTTTTTGTAAATTTCTGTATCAATTTTTGGAAATGTATGGAAATATTTATTAATTTATGTTTATGGAAACTTTTGGGTTTGGAAAATTTAAAATAGTCTAAATTACTAACTGTACTGAAATACAATTTTTTAAACCAGAAAAAATAAGGATTTTATAAAAATTGTTTGTTTTTCTTTTGTTGGAAGCTATTATAAAGCTAAACCTATGTTCCACATACCCGTTTTTTTCATCAAACTTTGCCTGCAGTTGTTTCTCAGTGAACTGCTGCAACTCTGCCATGGTGTTGATCCTCAGCACTTGACACACAGTGTCTCCAAACTTTCCACCTAGATGTTTCACTTTCTTGATTTGCAAACTCCTGCGGACAATTGCAAATGAGATTCTATTTTAAGTCAGTCAAGATTTTTATTATTCATATTAAACTATTATTTATTACAGAAAATGCTGTCAAAAAGCTCTGTTATTATATTTAAGCTTTCATATGTTACTGATCACCAGTGTGAAGTGATACATACTTGTACAATATATTGACGGAGTGTTTGGGAAGCACTGTCTGTTTGTCTGGCTTGTTCATACCACAAACCAGCTTAGCCAATATCTTATTGTGAGCTATACCAGCTGAACACCTGTAACCTGGAATGTAGAGTTGTTCTCAAATATTTTAAAACACTATATATTTTTACTTTAAGAGTTGTAATTTAAAATATTATATGATAGTACCTCTACAACTTTTTTTTTATTATTTACAATAAGTTTCACATATTATATTAAAACTGGAATTTTTATTTTATGTTTAGTTCAGGTTTAGTTTTTAATTTTAACTTTTATTTTTCAATTTTAATGTTTGATATAAACCAATTAATTTGTTTAATAATTTTAGAGAGATCGTGTCGTAAGTAAATTAGTGAGTGATCACTATTTACTTGTATATATTAGTAGTAGCTAATTGGTCAGATTATTTAGTTACAGATAAGGAGTGAGACTGCAATCGAGTGGTGAGGAATGAGCTGTGGGCAATGTTATCTACGTATGGGGTGAGCAGTAATCTGATTCAAGGATTGAAGTCTTTCTATGGGGGTTCTAGTGCTTGTGTCAGAATAAACGGTACGATAGGGAAGTGTAGCGTCACCATGGCTGTTCAACCTATTCATGGGTTTGTCAAAATCAAAATCAAAATCAAAAATATCTTTATTCAAGTAGGCATATTACAGCACTTTTGAATCGTCAAATTATATTTTTTTTCCACACTCTGATTCTAATATACATCTGATGACGGTACTCAAGATCGGCTTAAAATCTAAAGTTACGAGGGTTCCTTCGCGCCCTGATCCGAGAAGAACCCACAACAAACTCAGTCGGGTTTTTTTTTTTACCATCATCATTACAATAACAAATTAGTTTACTATATTTTAATTAAAATTAGAGCAATTTGTTCACTCCCAAGCGTTTCTATCGTCTAGGTAATCTTGCAACTTATAATACGATTTTTCTATCAACTTTCTTTTAACAAAGACTTTGAATTTATTAATTGACATCTTTAGAACGTCTTGTGGGAGTTTATTATAGAAACGTATACAGTTACCCTTAAATGAGTTGTTAATCTTATGCAGCCTACTAGAATTTATAACAAGTTTGTTTTGGTTTCGTAAGTTATATGATGTACATTCACTCTTTTTATTAAAAGAGTCAATGTTTTTGTGTACGTACAACAAGTTTTCTAATATGTATACGCAGTGAACTGTCATTATGTTAACTGCCTTGAATTGGATTCTTAGCGACTCTCTTGGACCCATATTGTAAATCGCACGAACGGCCCTTTCTGTCAACTGACAGATTTAAAAGAAAGTATGTATGGGTTAAGAATGAAAGTAAATGTAAACGGAACGAAAGTTATGCTTTTTGAATGAGATGAATTTATGATGAATGGCAATNATATTGAAAGGAGAGTGAATGCAGGGAATATGGTAAATGGTGCTCTGCACGCCTTTATGAATAGCCAGATGGTGTCTCTAAGGGCCAGACTATGAGAAAGGTATGCTTAGATGGTTTGGGCATGTAGAGAGAATGAATGAATGGAGACTGACAAAAAGGATTTGTGAGTCAAGAGTGAATGGGAAAGTTGGAAGGGGAAAACCAAGGCGAACGATCCTGGATCAAATCCAGGAGATTTTAAATAACGGCCAGGTCAAGAGTACTCTAAACCGACGAACTTGTAAATAATAAAATGGTTTAATGAGAATGAAAGAAGCGAAGGAGATATGCAAGGATCGCGGTACGTGGAAGGACGTGATCTATGCCTACCCCTAAGGGAAAGAGGTGTGATGCTATGTATGTATGTAGATAAGGCGGTCCTGGATTCAAGTCCAAGGTTGGGACAATTTAAAATTAGCAGTATTTTTGACAATGTTGTGTATCTCTTCATGGAACTGACTGCATGCAGATATATAGATATAGATAGATACCTGTTTCTTCATACACCGCAGCTCTAATCTCGCTGACAATCAGTGCTCCCACCAGTAACCGTTTTGCATGATCATAGTCAAACTCTATGGAATCAGATCCACCATTTTGTACATCGGACATGAACTCTCTCAGACTGTTATAGCCTAGAGCAAATGTATTAGGCATCATGTCACTAGTTAGTGTATTAATATTTAAAGTCTCAACTCTTTTCTGTACCTGAAATCAATATCAATATAATAAGTTGGTTAGTTTTGCTTTTTCCTTTCTGTAATCTTTATACATACATACTTAGGAGGCTAATAGCTATAGAGCTATTAGCCTCCTAAGTATGTATGACACTTAACTTTGTGTTTAACATATCAGATGAATAGCCACCTGATATGTTAAACACAAAGTTAAGTGTGATACCAATTTTTGAAATGATTGTCTAGATTTTGTTTCTTTTACCAAGAAGTGAAATGGTCAAAAGGATAGTTGTAGGTTTTAGAGATTAAATTCTCTCTAATCTGAAGTCCCACTACACCTTGTGCACATGAGTGGTGGGGGTATGAATCAGAGCCCAAACAACCACATATAAAGCTTCTGTGCAGGTCATGGGGATACTTGGGGGGTTAATTTCCTTTTAATTAAATAAAAGAACTAAGACTGGCTTGTACGACATCCTTTAATTACCTTTACTGACATATGGCATTTTAACACTCTAAAGGATTCTTACAGACTCCTATTCAATTTGAGAGCAACTGTACACTGTCATTGCGTTGCCTCATATTTTAAGTAGGCGCTTGAACAGCTTCCTATCTCATTCTCACATCTTATCAATTTGTATGTCCATGCCTATTTAACGTTGCTTTATTTATAAAATTAATAATCTTACATTGCAACATTTATACTGGCTTATTTGTGATAATCCAAAGAACAGGCTTTCTCAGGAAAAGTGCATTAACAAAGTAGTTATTACAAATCAAGAGTTTAATAATTGCCTGACAAAAATTATCAAGTCAGTTAAATTATATAAATAAAAATATACAAATTGATTATAACATTCAATCAAATAAATAAATGATCCTTCAAATGTTTATCCTTTGTATATTATTAAAAGATGCAGTATTGTAAAGAATAATGAAACTTACAGGGGTTGTAATATCTAAATATGCTTCATCAATTGAGGCTCTTTCCAGGAGAGGTGTGAATGATTGAAGTACTTTAGCCACTTCTTTTCCTGCTTCCCTGTACCTGTTAATTGGGGAGCAGATAATGCATATAGTCTAAAAATATAAAAAATGAATCATGCTACATAAGAAACATAGAGAGACCCTCTATGAGATGAACAGATGAAGTAAGGGCTCCGGTGGACAATAGTGTAGAGCACTATCAGTGATTGGCACAAGATAACTGCAACTTCTCTAACAACATTGTGATGACAGAATGGTTATGTAATAGATTATTATTTTTTTTAAACTTATACACATATCTCACCATTTTTATAATATATTGTATACTAGCTGTGCACACAACTTTATTCACATGAAATAGTATTTTTAGGTAGCATTTTTAATAATATGATGTAATAATTTTCAATGTTTCACTGCAAAGCTACTACTATTATCTAAGGCTCTAAACTATCTGTGTACAAAATTTCATTCAAATTGGTTCAGTAAAAGTTGTTGTAACAGCGCTACACATCAATTAATTCAATGTGTAATTTTTAAATATGTAGTAAATATATTAAGAAAATGTTTAAAAGTAAAGTTTATCTTACTTTGTTATATCAGCTTTGCCTCTTTGGCATGGCACTGAAGGCAGTTCAATTTCGGGGCATTTCTCTTTAGCTTCATCACCTCTCATGTGGCGAGTGACTCCCATAGCTCTTGCTACATAATTCACAGCGATGATCCTATGAATAAAATGGTAAATAACAGCTTAATAATATTCCATGGCTGGGCATAAGCCTGATCAATCATAGGAGAGAGAGTTTTTAGAGCATAGACTTCACATGTATATCCTGGGAGTAAAGCTGGAATATTTCTAGCCACCAATCTGTAATCTTTACTCTACATAACCCTCTTTTTTGTAGACGGGAGGTTTTTTCACAGCAATAGCACGGTAATAAATTGCTACCAAACATAAGATTTCCAATTTTAATTTTAGTTTACAAGATTTAATTCTTACATAAATAGAACTTTTTCGTCAACAAAAATAAAAGAACCAACGTACCAATACTTTAAAATTCAATGTATTCTATTCAAAGTTTTGTTAAAAGAGATCCTTATAAGAATAATTAGCATACCCTCCTCCTTTCCAGGGATTATATTGTACAACAGCAATGGGCTTCCTATTCAATTCCGGATTGAGTTTTTCTTCAACTTGGCAATAAAAGCAGTCCATATCAATTAATACTACTACTCGATTTTCATAATCCATTTTATAAGGCACTTTCTACATTTATATTATTTACAATTTTTATTAATATAATATAAACATATCGAATTTACCCGCCAACTACATGATTTAAACATATACATAACCTCACTTTGTCAGCTGATTAACGTCATATGTCAATTTACATTTTTTTCTTTTCTTAATGGAAAGGCAAAGGTATTTACTGTACGACCTATTGAAATTACAAAACCAAAAGTACTGATTTATTATTTACTAGCAACCTGTCCCGCCTTCGCACGGGTAGACATAAATAGGTAGAGATATTTAATTTATAAGCATGATAATTATAACGACCATGAATCACTAAATTATAAAAAAAATTTGTATGCTTATCTTAAAGCCTCCCTGTACACTACGTGAAGAAGACTCTCCAATACGACGAACATTTGCTAATCGAACATTTTTTTGTCCTATCAATAATACTCTTCACAGCGTATGTCATGAAAGACATTTTATGGCAAATTTTTTTACACCTTCGGTTGGTTTTAAAAGGAATTTTTAAAGATTTCTACAGTAATCTAGTACTAAATATAGCCTATATTACTCAGTGACAATGTAGCTTTCTAATGCAAAAATAATTATTAAAATCGGTCCAGTACTTTTTGACTTTATTCGTTACATACAAAAATACGAATCTTTCCTCTTTATAATATTAGTGTAGATAAATATGAAAGTATATTACAGCGTCCATATTTTAAATATAAACAATATGTAAAATTAAGTAAAACGTTTAGTTGGAATAGCAAAATACAAATTTTCCTTGTTATTACTGATTACATATTATTGTTTACGAATCGAAAATTGCCTACAAAATAAGTTTATATAGTTTAAAAGCATTGAAAATAATTCGTAATTATGCGTACGAGACAATAATTATTGATGATAAAAATTAAATCAAATGTAGAAATTCTTGTTGACTCTTGTTTATTTTTTAATGTCTTGTAACATACACGTCATAAAGAAAATTTGGAAAGGGCAAAAATAAGATCAAAACTATTCAATATTTAACATATTTGTATTATAATATATTGATATTCACATCCCATCCAATTACCAATTGTAGTCAGTGACTGACGATAGTTGGGGTGGGTGAGGGGAGCTCACTGTAGTATTTATGGCACATTTTTTTTATATTAGAATCCTTGACCGTATGTGTTATTCCACTTGACATAATGCCCCAAGTCATCTTGGGACACACTGGGACGGACTCGTTGGAGTGCCGCTTTAAAATCCAATACATTCACCGGGCGGACCTGGAAGGTAGTAATATTTTTTTAATAATGACAGGTTAGTACATGACTCATTGTCATTTGTGTATTTTTACTTTTTAGTTGTGGTGGTTAACATATATAAAATGCCAACTGTATGAAATTATCAAAATTTTGGTATAGAATATCATTAATTGTACAATCTCCTACATGCTAACTCCAACTCACATGACACTGGCGAAGTTGTGTGTGCCTTGTCACACTTTAAAGCCAAATATTAAAAGAAGAAGAAGACCTTACCTGATGCCAAGTGTTGATAAGGTCTAAAATAAAAGGGGTAAAATGGAAAGAGATACCTGTTATGGTTTTTATACAGCATCATTCCAGAATTGCCTAAATTGCCCTTCGGGCTGTGTTAGTTTTCATATTTACCTTGTTTCTATCAATGGTCACAATTTGTGAGAGTGGCACTGAACGGATGGGTCCCATGGCAGCTTCGGAACACAATGACTTCATGTCAGCCCCTGAATAACCATTGGTGAGATCAGCAATCTCCATCATATGGATATCATTTAAATCATGAATCTCATCGCTCAGGAGATTTGAGATTATTTGTTTACGGGCCTGTAACATAAAAAGAAACCATTAAAAATATTATTGTAACAACTTGAATGATTAGTTAATTATGGTACATAAAACTTTTTAATTATTGTAATGAAGGCATGAAGATGAAAGATTTAATGAGATTGAAAGAAGCGAAGAAGATATGCAAGGATCGTGGCAAGTGGAAGGATGTTGTCTCTGCCTACCCCTATGGGAATGAGGCGTGATGCTATGTATGTATGTATGTATGAAGGCATGAATGATTTTTTAATTTCTATATGTAGAAACTTTAATGATATGTAATTCCTTTTAAATTTCGAATGTAAAAAAAAATTATTGTCACTTGTGGCAAGTAGAATGTTTTAATGAAAAGTTAAAATGTATGTAAAAATTTTGAATGAACTTTAAATTCTTGTTTGTAAAACTTTTAATGAATGTAAAAGTCTACTTGGAGTAACTCTAAGAGATACATACTAGATGGCGCTGGCATCTACTGTACTGTTTGAATGCTATGCAGCGGACATTTTGGTGTCGCAAATGAAGCAGTTAAACAGAACTAACGAGAAAGATATTAATTCATACATTGATATATTAACTTTTTATGTCGTTTCTTGGTTTTGAAAGGAAGTATTACTTAATATTATATCTAGATATTGAGTGTTTTATCCCAAGATATTTAAAATATAATTTCATTTTTACAGATCAACACAAAGTTTAATTTATCATCAAAGTTACGACATAAAAAGTTAATATATTACTATTTTTATCTACACTATATGCATTAATATATTTCTTGTTAGTTCCTTTTAATAGCTTAATTTTTGACTTCAAAATGTCAAAACAGTACAGTAGATGCCAGCGCCATCTAGTACATGAATTTTTAATTATAGTATTTAGGTTGTGTGAAAGTGATATTGAAAGGAGAGTGAATGCAGGGAATATGGTAAATGGTGCTCTGCATGCCTTTATGAACAGCCAGATGGTGTCTCAAAGGGCCAGACTGGCTGTGCATGCAGAGTGTTGGTGCTACCACTTATATCTGGTGGTGGAAGTTGGGTATGGAAGAAGCACAAAAGTAAAATAAATGCGGCAGAGATGAGAGCGTTAGGAAGTATGAGTGGATTGAAAATGAGTGACAAAGTAAGAAATAGTGTGACAAGAGAATGTTGTGGTATAAAACAAGATGTAGGGATTAAAATTGAGAAAGGTATGCTTAGATGGTTTGGGCATGTAGAGAGAATGAATGAAAGGAGACTGACAAAAAGGATTTATGAGCCAAGAGTGAATGAGAAAGTTGGAAGGGGAAGACTAGGCGATTGTTCCTGGAGCAAATCCAGGACATTTTAAATAAGGGCCAAGTCAAGAGTACTCTAAACAAGACGAACTTGTATGAAAGGTTTAATGAAAATGGGAGAAGCGAAGGAAATATGCAAGAATCGTGGCAAGTGGAAAGATGTGGTCTTTGCCTACCCCTATGGGAATGAGGTGTGATGAGGTTTTTAAATAAATTGTAAAAATTGCTATGTAGACATTTAATTAACTGTTAATTATGGAAGTAAGCAAGTATATTTTTGTTTTCTTTATTACGAAAGATATAATAACAAACCTTACCTCAGTATCAGGTAGGGGTATGTACAGTCTCTTGACTAGGCGTCGTCGCGCGGCTTCGTCTAATTCTTGGGGACGATTGGTTGCGCCAACTATCAACAGACGATCCTCGTCACCTGCATCAACCATGTAATTTGTTTTTATAATAGAATAGTCTCTCGGCAGTTCTCGAGTGGCAGTCGGCCGGAGTGGTCGACTATTGAAACTGTCGCGTTCCTAGCTATTATTGTTAATGAGTTTGTGTAAATTTATATCGGGAACATTAAGTGATTGATCATTATAATCTGATTTAATTAATAAAGTGTTTTATTGCACCAACGTTACTCACGAACGCCTACAATATGGAAATTATGGATGCCATTAATCATGATGTCGGCGGAGAACCCTAAGCCTTTATGCTACCGGCTCTCTTATTCTCCGACATGTAATTTGGCATGGCATAAAATTGTTTCGTTCTAAAATCTACAATTACGACCAATAAAGTGAGATTTCATTCTATATTTCATTCCATTGTATAAAATGACGCCATGCACAGAGTAATATAACGCGTATATAATTATGATTGTTATTGTTGTTGAATTATTGTTAATGAGTTTGTGTAAATTTATATCGGAACATTAAGTGATTGAACATTATAACAAAGTGTTTGATTGCACCAACATTCTCTCTTATTCTCCGACATATAGAATAATAGGAGAATAATGGAGAGAAGGAGCATAAAGCATAGGGGCGTAAGGTTCTCCGGAGACTTCGTTATTAATTGGATCCATTATGTAATTTCTTATTCTGTGGGCGTTCGTGGGTAATGTTGGTGCGATTAAACACTTTATTAATTAACTCAGACTACAACGTCGCCGGATTGTCACAATTGACTGTCTCGCGCCGCTAGATAGATGGCGCCAGCGTTCCACAGACTACTGCACTCCGATAGATATATATCCATTTATTTTTAATAATTACAACTTACACTTAGTAGGCCTTTACAACATTTTGGAATCGTCGAATGAAAGTTTTTTCTACACACTAATTGTAATGTACAACTGATGATTGTATTAAAAAACAAGGTTTCTTTTAAAATTGTCATTTCGTTTACGCCAAAATTTATTATCATCTAATTTAATCTAACAAATTAGTTTAGTTTCATGGAACTATGGTCCAAAAAGACCAAGTTATTAATTCTACCTTCCCCATTATGCGATGTTATTAATAAACGAATACGATACCAGTTGCTGCACCATCGAACTGCACCAAGAACTCAGTTTTAATCCTCCTTGTAGCCTCGTGTTCCGTATCGTTACGCTGAGTCAACAATGAGTCTATCTCGTCTATGAATATCACCTGCAACAATGGTCCAGATATATCACTTTGAATTCGGTCCTAAAATAATCGATCAGGACCAATGGTAGATCAGTTGCTGCTGTATTATTGTAGTTGTGTGTGTGTTGTAATGTTTAATTTTAAAAATAATATAAAGAACATTTAAAAGGGAATGTTTAAAATGAATGGAGATGCTGTGGATGCTACGACGTAATAGATAATGTCTAGAATAGGGCAGTTAGCACTGTGCACTGTTTTATGTAATGGAGAAGGTCTAGAATAAGAGGAGTTAGTTCAATGGACGGTTTTACGTAATAGGCAATGACTAGAATGACATTAGTAATGGAGAAGGTGACTGTTTTACGTAATGGGCTATGACTAGAATCAGATTAGTTAACGCGGTGAGCAGTTTTACGTAATGGTGAAGGGTTAGAATAAGGGGAGTTACCACCATTTACTGTTTTACGTAATGGAGAATCATTAGAATAGGGAAGTTAGCACTATGGGCGGTTTTAAGTAATGAAGAATGTTTAGAATGAGATAAGTTAGCGTGGTGGACAGTTTTACGTAATGGCCAATGACTAGAACAAGGAAGTAAGCACCGTGGACTGTTTTACGTAATGGAGAATGTTTACAACGAGTGAGTAAGCGCTGTAGATGCTTTTACGCTGTGTGTTCAAAAAGTATCGCGAATTTTGTGTTTTTGAAAAATTATTTATTTATTCATGAATATCTATCTTTTCCCCTTCAAAAAAATCCCCATGAGATATTATACACTTGTGCCAACGGTTTTTCCAATCTTCAAAGCACTTCAAAAAATCATTTTTTTTTATCTTGTTCAGCTCCTCCTTCGGTGCCGTCTTTATCTCGTCAAGAGAAGAGTAACGTCGTCCTTTCATGGGCCTCTTCAGTTTAGGGAACAAGAAAAAGTCACAGGGGGCCAGATCTGGGGAATACGGTGGCTGCGGCATCATTAGTGTGTTGTTTTTGGCCAAAAAGTCGCGCACAAGCAACGATGTGTGAGCAGGGGCGTTATCGTGGTGCAAAAGCCAATTTTTGTTCTTCCACAAATCCGGGCGTTTCTGGCGGATTGCTTCGCGCAAATTGCGCATAACTTGCAGGTAATATTCCTTATTGACCGTTCTTCCCTGTGGCAAGAACTCATGATGCACCACGCCCCTGCAATCAAAGAAAACTGTCAGCAAAACTTTCACATTCGATCGAACTTGGCGCGCTTTTTTCGGTCTTGGTTCGTGCGGCAGCTTCCATTGAGATGATTGAGCTTTGGTTTCCACGTCATAACCATAAACCCACGATTCGTCACCAGTTATGACCCTCTGGAGCAAATTTGGGTCGTCGCGGACAGAGTTTAACATCTCATTAGCAATGTTCATGCGATGCTGTTTTTGGTCACAATTGAGCAATTTTGGTACGAATTTCGCGGCGACCCGTCTCATGCCCAAATCATTGATAAAAATCGAATGGCACGAGCCAATCGATATGTTTAGGTCCTCAGCAACTTCTCTAACGGTGATTCGACGATTGGCCAATACCATTTTCTCCACTTCATTAATTTTTTCGTCTGTTGTTGAAGTGCTCGGGCGTCCGGCACGCTCTTCGTCGTTCACATCTTCTCGGCCTTCTGAGAACATTTTGTACCACCGATAAACGTTGCTTCGGTCCAAGGTAGCTTCTCCGTATGCCACAGTCAACATTCGGAATGCATCCGCGCACTTAATTTCGTTTTTCACACAAAATTTGATACAGGTTCTTTGATCCATTTTTTTGAATAGGTAAAAATCGAAGACGATCCAAAACACGTGCAAGCAAAGCAGCTGTCAACAATTAAATGAACATTCAAAATGGCCGAGCTTGTCGGCATAAGTGAGAGACATGAGTACCAACATAACGCCACAAAAAATTCGAAATTCGAATATACGTAACCCGCGAAAATTCAAAATTCGCGATACTTTTTGAACACACCTCGTACGTAATAGATACTGACTAGAATAGGGCAGTTAGCACCATGGACTGTTTTACTTATAAGAGAATGTATAGAATGAGATAAGTCAGCGTGGTGGTCTATTTTACGTAATGGAGAAGGTTTAGAATAAGGGTAGTAAGCGCCGTACTGGAGAATGACAAGAATAGGAAAGTTAGCCCTGTGGTCGGTTTTACGTAATAGCATACGGAATTTAGCACCGCCGACGGATTTACATAATGATGAGCTTACCGCAGGTTGGTGACATCGTGCCACAGCGAATAACGCTCGTACCATTTTCTCGCCATCACCGATCCATTTGGAGGTAAGTGACGATGCTGAGATGCTAAAAAAGGTGGCGTGACACTGAGCCGCCACACATTTGCCTAAAATATACAAGTTATCCTCAACTACGCTTCAACTGATGAAAGTGGATCAGATCTAACAGCGCTTGAGACCAGTAGCTACCAGAAATTGGCTTATATATCATCAGTCCAGCTAGTGAGGGATTGGTTGTGGGTTAGAACGGAAAACTTCAACGTCTAATCTTTGGGCTGCTCATTTTTAGTTCAGCATAATAATTAATGGGCCTTTGTTCGTGACCTTGGACCTCCCAATTTTTGATTGATAGGAAATAAGATAACTGATAAAAGTTAGATTTTGTAATAAGTCAAACAAATTGTAAATAAAGCTGCTATAACTGGGTCTGTAAAAGTATACAAATAAAACAATTTTGATCTCCCATGAAGCCCATCGCAAGTAAATAACCTTTCCATATATGTAAATAGCTGTTGCTTAAAATTTATCATATTTAAGGAAAGCTTTGTGAGGAGTTCTGCCTAAAATGCCTGTCAATCTAGTCTTTCTGGTGTCAATTCAATAAATTCTCACAGTACCGTCGCAATATATATTGAACAACATTTTATACATCCGTCATAATAGTCATTTATACAGCAAAAGGAGCGAATCACCCAATTTTAATACAAGAAGTAAACACAAATTTGTAATGCCACATTTTAGAGTGAAGAAGGTTCAGAAATCATTTGTCGGGTTGAGCATACACATTTTTAATAAGATACCCGAATCATTTCTGGGTTTGCCTCCATATAGTTTTAAGAAATATGTTAAACATCAACCTATTACAAAAATCTTATTATAATATTGAAGATTATTTAAGCGATAATGATGTTTGGACTTGATTCCAGTTGCACATGACATGCTAAACACATTGTAACCTATAAAAAAACCTATGTTTAAAGGAGTAACCGTTGAGTTTCTTGCCGGTTTCTTCTCAGCGGAATCAACTTTCCGAACCGGTGGAAGATGTATTACCAATGGACAGACTATTGACGATTTAAAAGTGCAGAATATTTTGATTTTTATTTTATGAATGATTAAGGCTGGTACCCAGTATATTTAACTGAATCTTAAGCATAAACTAGTAGTAGGTTACTCACCAATTAAGGTTTTGCCCGTACCAGGAGGTCCAAAGAGTAGTATCCCTCGTGGAGGCCTCCGGAGTCCTGTGAAGATGTCAGGCCTCAGTAGGGGCCATACCACAGCTTCTTGTATCACAGACTTAGCCATTTGGAGACCTGCTATGTCTTCCCAACCTGAATACCATAATAAATAAAGCTGATAATGTAATAATATGTGTGTATTTATACATTATTATTTATAATAGGCTCCGCAGCTTTCGCTGATGCGCCTATATCAATTATAGTGTATTCAATTGTGCTTTTTGCCATTTTTGTGCTTGTCCAGTCTATTCTTGAACTGATTTAGCGATCTCGCAATCACCACACTCTCAGGCAATTCGTTCCACTGGTGTACATCGCTATTACTGAGAAAGTGCTTAAATGGGTTTGATGATGCTCACTTATACCCGAGTTTAAAATTGTGACCTCTTAGGTTGGGGTTACACTTTTTATAAAAAACTTCATCAAACCCTGACATCGTTGTAGATACTGTTCATGATTTTGTAAGCTTGTATGAGATCGCCTCTTTCTTGCCTACTCTTAAGTAAATCTAGCTTATGTATTAATAAAATTGTTGTGAGCCCCTTCGTCAGCTCACACTTGCGAAGATTGCCGGTTCAGGATCGAAATAAAATGCTACCCAGATTCTACATCCAATGCTCCGCCGTCTACTTATCACCAGACGAGGATATGATGTATTGCGATCGAACTGTTGTTCAGCAGGGCCTCTAGACAAGTTACTTTCGAAGATTGCTAACGCTCAAAATATGTATGGGAATGACATTTCTTATCGAAACTAATTAAAAAATCAAACGTCATTCCCATACATTTTTTGAGCGTTAGCAATCTTCGAAAGTGTCTTGTCTACGGGCCCAGGAACGTTAACGCCGAATTGGCCTTCTATTGTGTAATGTTTGCGACTGGCAAACGTGCACTATTGTGACAAGTAAACGACGTTGGTTGTTTCTTTATTCGTAAATAAAGCCATCCTATGATTGGCGGTCTATTAATTGCCAATAATAGGATTTACATTAATTGCACAAACAACTTTATTCTCGGAAATGACAATCATACAAATATATACATGCTATAGTCAACAAAACATTCCTTATGCGATTTTACTAATATTTATATATATACATTTTAAGTTTAAACAACTATAATACTATACGAAAACGAAAGATTGTAAACAATATTGTCTTTAAATTAAAACATAAATATACTATTTTCTAAACTAAGGAGAAAAGTCGCGAACAATTGTATTGTATACTTATAGCTGTGGAATTAGTAAATAAATAAAGATGAGGATTTTAAGAGATTGTTTATTTGCAACAATCTCTTCCTCAAATTCATAAATAAAGTATATTGTAAATTAGTTATTGAACATAATCCTTTCTCTACTGGCTTTCCTTAAGACATTATTAGTTAAAATAATTTTAAAATTAGGATAACATTAAAAATTCATGAGCAATCTATTAAATTAGCATTGCCCTATAAAACACGAAAAAGAAGTGAGAAATCTATGATTTTGTTAAAATAATATATTACCTATTGGTGTTCCTTTATCAATAATCTCACTCTCAATCAGCTCTATCATTTTTGGATCGATGTGTTTCAATCTCTCATCACAGACTACTGGTTCATTGCACTCCTGTTTGTCCCTGAAAAAGGTAGAATGTAAACTATTACAATCTAATAGAGTTCCTAAATAATATCTGGATATATGTAAGTTAAAATCAACATGTTCTTTATTCAAGCACTTTTGAATTGGACGGAAAGTTGATTCCACTGAGAAGGAACCGGCAAGAAACTCAACAGCTACTCTTTTAAAGAGAGTTTTGTATGTTGCAATGTGCAATATATTGCTACATGAAGGATGTTTTTGACATATTTCTTAAAATTTTGTGGAGGCAAATCTAAAGCTGAATGAGGTAAGTAGCAGCCCTTTAACGTCCCACTGCTGGGCACAGGCCTCCTCACTCCGAGGAGCGAGGGTTTTCAGAGCGTAGACCCACCACGCTGCTCCACCGCGGATTGGCAGGTATAGTACACAAGTGCACTCTCTATTCCTTCACTCTCATAGTCCGATGTAACGGGAATCCGACACAACCGGAGAGAGATCAGGCGCAGGACCGACGGCTTAACGTGCTCTCCGAGGCACGGGGGTGGATCACACCGCCAACTTCCCAACTTCGGGCAAATATTGAGAAAATCTTAATAGAAAACTCAATATTGATTTCGAATTGGCCCGACCCGGGACTCGAACCCAGGACCTCATGTCTGTAGTCGAACATGCTAACCACTAGACCAATGAGGCAG
>JACTOM010000906.1:136835-198321 GCA_015832385.1 Elymnias hypermnestra | reverse complement strand
GTGGTTTCCTGTCGAAAGAGGTGTTCGACAGGGATGTGTTGCGTCACCATGGCTGTTCAACCTTTTCATGGATAAATGTTTGACAGATTTAAAAGAATGTATGTATGGGTTAAGAATGAATGAATTACTCATCAAATGTTTACTCTACGCTGATGATCAAGTAATACTTGCGTCATCCGCTAACGAGCTTCAGGAGATGCTAAATATTATGAATGAAGCTTTGAAAGGGAAAGGAATGAAAGTGAATGTAAACAAAACGAAAGTTATGCTTTTTGAACGAGATGAATCTATGATGAATGGCAATATTTTGATAGATGGGGAACAAGTGGAAGAGGTGAAAGAATTTGTATACTTGGGATCTAAATTTACAAAAGATGGAACATGTGAATGTGATATTGAAAGAAGAGTAAATGCAGGGAATATGGTAAATGGTGCTCTGCACGCCTTTATGAGTAGCCAGATGGTGCCTCAAAAGGCCAGACTGGCTGTGCATGCCGGAGTGTTGGTGGCAACACTTATGTATGGTAGTAAAAGTTGGGTATGGCAGAAGAATCACAAAAGTAAAATAAATGCGGAAGCATGAGTGGATTAAAACTGAGTGACAGATTAAGAAATAGTGTGATATGAGAATGTTGTAGTTTAAAAGATGTAGTGACTAAAATTGAGAAAGGTATGTTTAGATGGTTTGGGCATGTAGAGAGAATAAATGAAAGGAGACAGACAAAAAGGATTTATGAGTCAAGAGTGAACGCGAAAGTGGGATAGGGAAGACCAAGGCGAACGTTCCTGGACCAAATCCAGAACATTTTAAATAACGGCCAGGTCAAAAGTACTCTAAACCGATGAACTTGTATGAAAGGTTTAATGAGAAAGAAAGAAGCGAAGGAGATATGCAAGGATCGTGGCAAGTGGAAGGACGTTGTCTCTGACTACCCCTTCTAACAGCAAATGCAGTGGAACTAAGTTTCCTTGCCAGTCTTAATATTGGCACCCCACTGAAGTGCAGAGTCTAAGGTTATCCCTAAGAATACTGTAGACATATGTTTCTTTAGAGGATTATGATTAATTTTAATATTTGTAAATTTTTTTTTTGCATTTGGTAAAGTGAATTCAACATACTTAGGCTTTGCCGAGTTTAGTATTAAATAATTAACTGAAAACCATCGTGAAACAAGTGACAGGGACTATTTATATTGTCAAAATTTTCCTTATTTCTATCAATTTTAAATAATAAGGACATATCATCAGCAAACAGCACTACATCACATTTGTCTTTCATATGGTAAGCTACTTCATTTATACATATTAAGAATATAAAAGGGCCAAGAATTGATCCTTGTGGGACACCCATTTTACCAATGATCCAAATGCCATTTCAAAATTTCTTTTGGACTCTATTTTCAAGATAAGAACTCAACAAATTAAGTGCCCCATCCCTCACAAAATAATGACTTAATTTAAGGATGAAAATTCTATACTCAACACAATCAAAAGCCTTTGAAAAGTCACAAAATATCTTGTGCATTCTGGGGCCTTTCGCAAGCATCAAAAATATGTGTCATGCAAGCATAGTGGTAGTTCACACTAAAATCTACAATAACCCTCTTGCCGACATTTAACATTTATCCCATAATCCATAAGCCAACATTTTTGAAGGTTCAAGTTTACTACGTGGGAAACGCACACATTCTTATTTTCAGAAATATTTTGAAAACACTGTGTAACACTCAAAATGAAATATGATATATCCATTTTCTTTTTTATAACTAATAGTCAATAATATGAAATCAAATTTTACTATTAATAGTTAACATATTAAACTAGGTCTTACATTGCCCCAAGCATCGGTGAAATAAACTTGGCCTGAGCTTTTCTTGATGCACCCAAAGTTCTCCGAGCAGCTGGATTGGAAGCTAGTAGTTGCTCTTTAGCAGTCTTGAAAGTTATTTTAGCGACTTGACTTTTATGAGCCTTTTCTTCATCTTCCATTTGAACATCATTCAACATCTTTTTATCCACTTCCATATTTTCCACAACAACAAATTTAGATTTACATTCTTTGCTGGAACTTGAAGCAAGTTTATTTATTGTTGTTTTTTTGGTTTTGTGTACAGAAAATTTGGGTTTAAAAGGTTTATCTGCATCATTTATTGGTTCTCTTTGTATGTTCTGGGTTGCTTTTGAATAGCTCTCTATTTCTGTATTCACTTCACATACACAATTGCTTTTAAGGAACTCTGTAGAACTTTCATCTAAATTGGTACATTTCTGACATTGTTGTAGAGATTTCTCAAATATTTTGATGGCATCTGGCATCTTACTGCAATATTAAAATAGATAGATTAAATATATAGGTTTATAACTATGCAGAAAACTTACAGATCTAAAAATTATTAACCTTTCTCATAAAAAATCTAGGTGTCAATAGGTGTTTTATCAAGGATTTTTTGAGAACACAAAAAATTGTTCAGTGATTCATGTGGAATTTTTTTATTCAAGTATGCCTTTACAGCTCTTTTAAATTGTCATATATAGGATTTATTTCAACACACTTATTATAATGTATGACTGATGGTGGTATAAACAAACAACTTGAAATCTACAGTTATGAGGGTTCCTTCACAACCTGTTCCTGTTGCCCACAACAAACTCAGTCTGTTTGTTTAATTTTTGTTTAGCATATCAAAATTTTATTTAGAGTAGAGTAATTTATTTATTCCCATACATGTTTATCGTCTAAGTGATCATTCAAATTGTAATAAGATTTTTCAATTAATTATCTTTTAACAATGGATTGAATTTATAAAGCAACATTTCTCTAGTGTAATATTTTAGTTTTCTATGTAATGACTTAATATGTTTAGATTTCATTATACTGTTAATTTATGTTTTTTGCTTAAGTAAATTACTTGTTTTGTAAATTTAAACCTGCACTTGTATAATGCATACAGGCGTTCGTCACAAAATGGGTGTGCATATATATATCGGGAAATTGCGACACTATGGCCTCGCGGGCACAGCATTAGACCTGATGAGTTCATATTTAACCAATAGAACGCAAAAGGTCTGTGTCAATGGCAAGCTTTCTGCGGGGTCTGTGACAAAAATGGGAGTCCCACAGGGTTCCATACTAGGACCATTTCTTTTCCTCATTTATATCAATGACCTTCCTTACTTTGTTAAGGGTGATCATAAGATTGTTCTGTTTGCTGATGATACTTTGCTTTTGTTTAAAGTTAATAGACGACAAACAAATTATGACGACGTAAACAACTCTCTCAATAAAGTGATACAATGGTTTGAAGCTAATAATTTATTGCTCAACAGGAAGAAAACAAAATGTGTTAAGTTTACTCTGCCTAATGTGAAGCAAACGCAAACCATTGTTAAACTTAATAATGAGGAACTAGACCTTGTAGACAGTACCGTTTTCTTAGGCATTACGTTAGATAACAGATTACAGTGGGGGCCCCATATAAGTGGTCTATCGAACAGGCTCAGCTCTGCGGCTTACGCAGTTAAAAGAATTCGTCGTCTGACAGATGTTGATACTGCCAGACTGGTATATTTCAGCTATTTTCACAGCATTATGTCATACGGTATTCTACTTTGGGGTAATGCTGCTGATATAGATGCAATATTTGTGCTGCAGAAAAGGGCCGTTCGTGCGATTTACAATATGGGTCCAAGAGAGTCGCTAAGAAACAAATTCAAGGCAGTTAACATAATGACAGTTCACTGCGTATACATATTAGAAAACTTGTTGTACGTACACAAAAACATTGACTCTTTTAATAAAAAGAGTGAATGTATATCATATAACTTACGAAACAAAAACAAACTTGTTGTAAATTCTAGTAGGCTGCATAAAATTAACAACTCATTTAAGGGTAACTGTATACGTTTCTATAATAAACTCCCACAAGACGTTTTAGAAATGTCAATTAATAAATTCAAAGTCTTTGTTAAAAGAAAGTTGATAGAAAAATCGTATTATAAGTTGCAAGAGTACTTAGACGATAGAAACGCGTGGGAGTGAACGAACTGCTCTAATTTGAATTGAAATATATTAAACTAACATGATATTGTAATGATGATGATAACAAAAAAAACAGAATACCCGACTGAGTTTGTTGTGGGCTCTTCTCGGATCGGGGCGCGAAGGAACCCTCGTAACTTTAGATTTTAAGTCGTTCTGGAGTATCATCATCAGACGTACATTAGAATTAGAGTGTGGAAAAGAAAAGAAAAAACAAAAATTTGACGATTCAAAAGTGCTGTAATATGCCTACTTGAATAAAGATATTTTGATTTGATTTGATTTATAATAGGAATCACAGTCCTATTGAGATGTTGTTTAAATATAATAATCTTAGTTACACACCTATTGGTGAACATTATAAATTAAATAAATTGTTTTGTCTTGCCAGAAATCAAAACTTTCACCTCATTCAAAAAAGACAAGACATATACATGGTACAATACTTAGCATACTACACTAAAAAAAATTTCAGACCATAGAAAAAGAAAGGAAAGCATACAGGCTGCCTTAGACATGTTAATATAAAAAAATTAAAGACATTCACAATCTTTTTTCAGCTGACTGATAAATGTCTTACATCTATACTTAAAATTAAAAATAAAGCAGTTAGTTATTAAGAGTGTTGAATTTAAAAGTACAAAAAATGTTTAAACAAATTTAAACCTTATAGAACTCTTCCATGAAAATGAATTTTGCGAGTTTGAATCCTTCATAAGCTGTTGAGCTGAATCCCAGATTTCGTTTCTTGCTCTATCATTGAAATTTTGTTTGTTATGTTCCCATGTCTCCTCTAGAAGGAGATTCGATGTGATGTTAGATGATCTAATTATAAAATAAATCTTATAAATAAACAAATTTATTTATAATTGATAAAGTTATTTATCAATTATAAATTCTATTTTTACACATAAATTAGATGATAGTTTGTAACATAAACACCTATAAAGGGAAGTTTTGTATTGTTGACATGAGATTTCTTTTAATAACGAAAAATCGCCACTTCTGAGGCTATTATTGAACTTCTGCATGCTGTCTAGTTTCTAGTTGAAAGTTAATATTCACAATTAGTGTATTTTTTATTACACGTATTATTTGCAAAGTCCTATGGCGCCAAAAATTGTACAGTTTTGACTCAGACTTATTGTTTACTAGATTAACAGCCCTAAATTCTAATCAAATGACATCAGCACAGATTAAAAAGCTCATGCCATTACAATCTACGTTGAGTGGGTTTATAAATTAAAGACAGTGGAATAATGTGTTATTACTGATGCAAAATATTTGTTAAATAGCGACATAATTTTTCTAAATCAGAAAGGAAACGAGTGTGTCTATTGTGATTATATAGGGACGTTGAACCCATATAAATTAAAAGTGCAAGGCTTATTTCCCTGTTATTTTATTATCTTAGCAAGAATTACTATCAAAATCAAGCTAATGAATTTGTCTTACTTATTTCTCAGCAATTATCATATAAATATAAATTAATTATATTTTAAATTAATCACGTTACTCGAATGGCAAAAATTGTTGAATTTCATTCCAACTCTGGATGCAATCAACAACCATTAACTAGTCTGTGAAAAAATTGACAAGTAGATTCAAGCAGTAGCTTTTATTGTTTTTTCGATTTATATTAAAAAGACGTATCAAATTGTGTGTGTTTGTTTTAGAATTTATTGTGTAAAATTACAAATAAAATTGTGCGCAGCAGCTGTTTTTACGTACGAATCATGTTGATTGTGTGATCGCGATGAGTTCCAAGCCACAAATTTATCATGAAAAGCAAGTAAAGGAACTGTGCGCTTTGCATGCGCTTAATAATTTATTCCAGGTGAGTTTGTCCTCGCAGAGTTCGACCTTTGGTGCTGTTATCACGTGAAAATCAGCCGTGACTGAAATTTGCCTCGACGAGTCAAAGTAAACAAATGGGTTCGTTACGGTCATTAGAATTTAATTAACGCGTCTTAAGCATATTTAACTACTAATACTTATAACGATTTAAATACTATACTTAATAAAATTCTCAAAACAGCACCTGCCGAAAATTTTTCGTTCTTAATTTTTATTTATTTCTTACAGGTTAGCGCTAACAGTAATTTCACCTGATAGTAAATGATGATATAGTCTAAGATTTTAGCTTGCTAATCAGGTAATTCACCTCTTGTCCAGTATAATGCTTTATAGAAACATATAGCATCATACTGGACATTAAACTTTTGACTTGGCATTGAGTTTCTGCTATGAGATAAAGTGGTTGTTTTTATAATTGGTATATTGTCTCTTCTCAGTGCAAACTGTTGAGCTTGAAGTGCATTTGCGACTTCAGTTTTCCCCTTCTATATAGATGTATAAATTTGGATGTTGGTTTATAATTTCAAATTAACAATTTTTCACCAATTACATATGAAAGTTTATACAGTACATATAAAAAATCAATTTGTAATCTTTGTGCTGGGCAAGTTTTGATAGAATTTTCACTAGGAGATACCTGATGTTCTGGGAAATAATTCAGGCTACTTTTATTTTTGACAAAAGTTGATTATGGGAATTAGCAAGCATTAATTTAGGTATTTATATAGCATGAGAAAGCATTAATAGAACAATGTACAGTGTTTTGATATCATTAATTAAATCCCTGATATTTTATTCTGAACCAATATAAAATATATAATGTTATGGTATCACAAACATGGCAACATATTTTTAATTACATAATTTGTTTTTATCTTATAAAATTTTAGTAATTTCAAATTCATTGTTATAAATAAGTTTCCAAATATTTCATTATTATTTTTCTCGTATTCAATAAGCCAATTATTGAAGTGCTAATGCTCTATTTCAGACTCGTAATACATATTCAAAATCTGAATTAGATACAATATGCAGCCGGTTATCTCCCAATGTGTGGATCAATCCTCATCGTTCCATGTTGGGACTGGGAAACTATGACATCAATGTCATCATGGCTGCCCTACAAAAGAAGGGTTGCGAAGCTGTATGGTTCGATAAGAGAAAGTAAGTATAACTGTTATCATTACTAAAATTTATTTGATATAACTTGATGTTGTTGTTTCATATGTCATTTCACAATAACATCACTTATGTCGATAATATAATAATTCAGTGATTTTTAAAATTATCAAATAAAAATCTTGTTGATTTCAAAGGAGACATGTCAGTATATAAGATTTGCATCCAGTAGTTAATATTTAAAAGTAGATAAAACTATATTGTACTGTGTAAAATTTTATGTTGACATTTTTTCTATTTGTGTGTGTAGATTTTAATATCTCTTTACAGGGACCCAGGTTGCTTAGATCTATCAAATATCTGTGGTTTCATCCTCAATGTACCTTCAGATTATAAGCTAGGTTTTGTAATGCTGCCTCTCCGCAGAAGGCACTGGATCACCATACGGCAGATACAGGGGAATTTCTATAACCTGGACTCGAAATTAGAATCACCACAGTTAATCGGAAGGGTATGTCTCTATTGTGATTATTTCATTAATAACTCATTTATTTTCAAATAGTAAATAAAACTATCTCTGTATATAGAGATAGTTTTATAAGCGTAGTAAGTAATTACTATTACTCACATAATATGATTGATATGAAATTTATCAATGTGTTTCCAATATGAGAACTCTCACATACTAGTAATTTGTATGCTATAAATTTTCGGCGCATGCGCACTTCTTTTTATTAAATATCTAAATTTATTTAATATTATATATCTATTATGTTATTTGAAGCTTTATTTATTACTTTTTTATAGAACTTTCGATCCTTTTCGATTCATTCTTATCAGTTGTCACATGCTTGGCAATGTCATACTTTCGGCCCTAGATGCGTAACATACTATATAGTTCTGATTTAATACAATAATTTACTCATTTACATTTTCAGAGTAGTGATTTAATAGCATATTTGAAAGAACAGATAGAATGCAAGGAGAAGGAATTATTTGTGGTTGTGAGCAGAGAGGTGGAGGAGAAACAGCTCTGGATCAACCAGTACATGGTCCAGAACAACCGGAACCATGATGTTGGAAACCACAGGGAGTCTGCACCTCACTGTGGGAGCCCTGATGACTCGAGTCCCACTTGTGATTACAAAAACCGTGACGCAGAGTGTTTGAGGTTGAACGAAGTGAACTGTGTTAATAGAGAAAACTTTTAAAAGTGCATCATGTGAAAGTGTCTTCAAAAATGCTTGCATAGCAATTTCTATGTGTTCACTTATGCAACTGTTACGGTCTGTGCAACACTACAATGTTTGTTTATAAGTTAAATAATCCGGCAGATGTTGTCTTGTTCAAATTAAAAATAGGTTGAACAGCACCTATGATGGCCTAATACTTTATGTAAATCAAGTGAGTGAATTCTTTTTTTTAATAGTATTTTACAGCAATTATGAATTGATATATATGTTCTCATATTATTTCCCATATGTTGATGATCATATAAAAGAACGATTTCAAATCTTAAAATATCCATTGCACTGTTTTAAGAAGACTAGAACTTGCAAGAAACTCAGCTCTCTTTATTATCATAATCATTTTAATATAATTCATGTCTTGAGTGGGTTTACTTAATTTTCTGTTTTGGCATTCAACGCACATAAACACTGTGGTAAATCTTACTAGCTGTTTCTTACATTATAGTATACAAAGAAACCTATTATATATCTGATTGAATTGTTAATCTAAACCATTCGTCAATCCTGAATTCACACAAATATCATCAGAATTGCTTCAATCACTAAGGAGTTAGTTGTAAATGATATATGAAATAAAATTAATATGAATTGCAACTCCATTCTTACTAAAATGATCCTATTCCGATATACGAATAGAATGAACAGACTGGCTTTGCACTCTACAAAATATGGTGCAGATGATGTTTAAAGTTATATGATGCCATTAATTTTGTATGAGTTAGCTATCCACCTATAACTAGATATCTAGGTCAATCACATACACACACAAAAACATAAATACACATAAAGATATACTTATTAAATTATTTATTGCCTTTCCTGTGTTACCACCTCCAAAAAAGTCTGTTATATATCTGATTGAATTGTTAATCTAAATGATTCTTCAATCCACCTTCAATTCGCACAAAAATATAATAATTTCTTTAGTTATGAATGTCACCCCTTTTCTAGTTGGAATAAAATTAATACAAATTATGATTACATTCATACTAAAGTGATCCTACTCCATGTAAGAATGGGATTAACAAAATTATGATTTAAATTAAAACGAAATCTTTCTTCTGGGTTAATGTTGCAAAACATTTTGCATGTGCTGACTTAGACCTCATTAAATTATGATGCGAGACTCAGGGATAGCTAGATGATATATCTAGTTAAATCGCATACACACAGAAAAAAAGCTATATTTACATATAGAAATACATATTAAATATTTTATTTATTTATTTATATATTTTATTATCTCATCATAAAAAATACAATAAATATTAATTTTACATGGTGCAAACACATACTCAAGAGTTTTTCTTGTACCCTGTCATTGACAATTTGTTTTGTTTTTTTTGTTTTTTAATTACATATGAGAATTATAAATATAATTAATAATAAATAAATATAGATGAGAACAAAAAATATAATAAATAAATATAGTATATATGTAAAGTCAGTCATATGGTTATATTAAATTTATATTATACATTACAGTAGTGTATGCATTATTTCTTACATATTTCCATATATTTGCATATGTGTGATGTGATATAAAGTACATACTTTAATATACATTTAAAACAAGTTTTTACATGACTGAATTGTTGCTAATTAGCCAAATTCACAATTATTTGCAAAATATATTTACATCTCTATCATAAATGATGGTATCAGTAAATCATTGCATGCTATAGATGATAATGATGTCATCATCATTGCCTCCATTGCCACCAACATAAGATAAAATTGATCTAACTTCCTGTTTGCAACACTCTTATGAAAACTACATATATAAGAGTGAATACTGAGTTTCTTAACAGCTTCTCAATAAAATCAAGTTTCTTAAACAGTATTAGATTTATAACCAACTGATTTTAAAAAAATCTGCATAATTGCTTTAACATGGAAACAGTTTTTAAGGATGTTAAGTCGAATTAAACTAAAATGATGACAATTTGATTAAATTTCAATATCTCAAAATTGTATAGTAAAAACAAACATTTGTAGTGCATTTTTTTATAATTCAAATAGGATAACATAATGTGTCTTGATAAAGTTTATATAATTTCATTTGGTACAATTTGATTTCATTTGATAAAATTTGGTGGTAATTTAAAATGTACTCTATTGGAAGGAATTAAGGTTTGGATTAATATACAAAACCTGTATTTATTGAATTAACTTCTTTAACAGCCATGGGTTCCAGCCTTTTAGTGATATATGAATACTTATTATACAATAACTGTAAATGCTACAGTGTTGCTGTGCTCAAGACTATCTATTTTATTTGAAATATAGGTATTGTTTTTTTTTTAAATTACGATTCAAACTTCATGATACATTCGTAGTATCGTGCACAACTAAATTAAATAGATTATTTACTTTTTTAAAGTTATAGCCAATTACCTTCTATAGTCGATAACATATTATTATATAAATATTACAGTTAGCCACGATCTTGTTTGCTGGTAAAATGGAACCCTGGACTTCTACTGTGATTGCTATTTTTTAATTTACCTGGACATTTAGATGATGACTTGACTTTTGCCAGATTAGGATGTTTTCATTTCGGACTTAGATGACTTTATAGTCAAGCGATAACCTGTACACATTACAGTCAATAAAATATTTCAGAATATAACCTCTGATGTGGCAAAGGAATTCATAATGTTACGTGTATTTTGTAAAAAATATATTGTTTTTGATTTAACTTTCATATGACCTTGAAACTATGTGATGTGCTTCCGTACTTATTTTAGAAGTTTCGAGTTAATTTATATAAGTTTTTTGTTTGTTGTTGTTTATTTTGAAATTGCATTTAGTTGTTTTGTTGTATTTTTAATTTTAAATATTTTGTTGACGTCCCAATAGTCCCTTGTTGTCGGCCTAACGATAAATTAGATGTTTAAGGGAATGGTTTTGTAACTCTAATAGACTTTTAAATAAATAAAAATAATATTAAATAGTTATAAACATGTTTGTGCTGTATGAATATATGTCGATATCGGTCGTAGGTTTTTGCACTTTGAATTGTAGTAAAATGAAAAACTTTATCTATTTATCTCTTTTCGAAGGTTTTCACTTCTATTTTGGTTGACTTTATATCAACATTGGTACCAAATTTTGTTATATAGAATTGATATAAAAATAACTATATAAGGCCAAATACTAACCAAACTATATTATGTATGCAACTGGAGAATGATGGTATCAATTCTAATGGTATTCTCGAAACTAAAATTACATAAATAATGAAAAAAAACTATCCTACTTTGTTATATCAATTATTTATAATTGTTTTAAAAGGAAAAACAGAACCTATTTAATAAATTATTACGCTGATACTTTTTTTTATTGTTGTGTACTTATTTCTCTATAAGAAAATTAAAATATCAAAATAAAAAAGTAGTTCTTTTTATAATACTAAAAAGTATTCCATTCATAAAAAAATATCTTACTTCTTCTGAATCGTAAGCAAAATTGAACATAAAATCAATAACTTGACTGTTTATACTTGGACGCTACGACGCCCATGGCTCGCATCAGTTGTCCTTCATTATCGTAGTTCTTCGTTAGAAAGTTATAAATTGTACAGAATTGACACCATCAACTATGACTGTTTTTATATCCTTAAGAAGCACATATATCGTCTAAGGTTTTTATATATCGTCGTCGATTAAAAGTTTCTCTAAAATAAATTTTTACTACACACAAAGTAAAACCCGGTGTATCCGTAATTATATGGACAGCAATAAATTAATAATATTTAATAAAAAGTGTTAGATGTCGAAACTGAAGAACGCCTGTATATAAACAGTTGTAGGGTAGTTTGGAAATCTTCAATTATACGTGTATCAATTATGGCGGGTAATACATAAAAAAAATTACTTAAATAAATACGAAAAATGTATACAGCTGTGTTATTTATCACAATAATTTCGTTTTTAACTAATAGGCCTGATTGTACACTTGAATAATAATCAAAGTGTTAATCTTCGCGATTTATTTATGTCCAACGAAGTTGACCTCTCCTACCTTAATTTGTAAAGTACGATAAGGGTCTTAATGCTTTGTGCCAGAGTTTTTTACGGCCCCGGATTCTAGACCTTTAAAACATGGCGTAGTCTTTAGTATTGCCAATTCAAAATATTGTTAATTAATTTCACCTTAGCAATACTTTGCTGGTATTTATTAGTGTTGCTAGATCAAAAAATCCTTATTTAATTCTTACCTTAGCAACTTGACATTAATGTTTTTCAGCTTAGGAAGATGTCTAAAGCGATAATGGTGTATAATAATGTGGGCCATTATTTTGTATCAGTTATTCATTTGCGTTAATGTTTTGCACTTTATTATAGAAAATTTCTAAGACTTTAAAGCCTGGTTAGGAGTCTTTCTTTTGTGTTACCAGCACAAAAAAATCTTATCAATAAATACTTACCGATTTTCATTGATATATTTTTATGTCACATTTTATAGAGATATATCTGACCTTTTTAGCCTGGAATCCATATGTTTGTGTTGCCAGTTTTAAAGTAAAATATAGTGCTGGTAACATTGTGGTGTCTTTTTTGGAGCAACGTTTTAATATATATAAATATTTTCTCTATATAAATGAAGCAATAAGTAATTATAACAACTTCTATTATGTAAACTCGTTAACTGTGATTTAATTTGATGATACTTTCATTTAGATCCTTGTCGCACTACATCTTAACAAAATAAAACCTATTTCGATTCTTATATCTTTTACTCTGTATTGTTGTAAATAAATATTTTTCCAAAAAAAAAGGTAATCTAGATGGATTTTTATTGGAACTCCTGTCATAATTACCCACTTCCATGGCTTCCACAACGTAATGGTGCAAATTGGATTTACTTATTTGTCTGAATTAGGATTGTGGGAAGGTTTAAAATAGCTTATTACTGGTTGTCTCGTTAATCAGATTTATCTTTGATATTCTAAATTACAGTCATAAGGTGCCGCTAGGTAAAAGGAGGCTTTGTCATACACACGATTTATATTAATATACTAGTGTTATAAATCTGAAGAGTTTCCTTGAAAGCTTTAATCTCAGGAACTCCTGGTGCCATTTAAATAAATATGCGTGCGTACAAAATACACATGTCAGAAGTGAAACTTCTTTGTTAGATAGATATTCTCTAATCAAATCCCTCAAACCCTCGTGTGCCTAAAGAAGTTTCATTTCAAAAATCTTTCAGTGTTAGCCCATTTATCGAGGAAGGCTATGGGATATTTATCATCACGCTTAAACTAATAGCAGCGGTACAACAATGAAGAATGTTCCAAAATGTTTTTTTTAAGCTTCTGCTGCGTAAACGGTAAAAGTTTTGTAAAAATCATGTATGGCAGAATTGTTCTCTATTAAAGGTTCTAATAAAAAGTCTAGAACAGCATTTGTCAATGCCAATCAAATTTATTCCTTCTTTCTCTCTCTTAAGAGGCGCAGGAGTTGCGTGAAGGAGATGATATATACACACTTATGTATCTGTAAACTTTGTGGTTAGTCTATGATGAGATCTCGATTAGTCTATAATACCCGCCTAATCCCAGCTTTGCTGAAGGAGGGGGTTAAACTTACAACGATGTCGTGCTTATATATAATAAGCATGAATAAGTTATTTATTGTAGTAATATAAATATGAAACTAAAAATCAACAGTCAATAAATAATTAATTTATTTGATTAGTTTCGGCGAGAGATTCTTCAGGGTTCATTTCGGTCCCGGTGCAATTGTAATTCTTGGTGAGAATGAGCCGGTCGGGGTCCAGCCTCAAGTCCTGCAGGATAGCATAGATTTGCGCCCTCAGCGTGGCCTGTATTTCGCGTTGACGGCTCAGCACCCACATGCGATCTACACTTAATAAAAAAGTGAACGTGTATTAGTGAGTACACGTGTGTGAAGTGAAACTTCTTTGGCTTACATTGTATTATATTCTATAATATCATCTCTTATATAATTTGTCATAATATTTTCTAAATATGACCGAGTATAGTAAAGCCACTTATTCATACGCACCTTGAATAAGAAACTTTTTTCTTACCGTGCCAATAGAAGTGTCACTTCAAAATAGTTTATGAATAACAGTTAATGTTTATTATTTTTGAATAAAGAAACGTGATTTTTCAGACTTATAATTACATCGTTAAAGAAAAGAAGCGATATACTTGTGGCTGGCTCAAAAGTGCTAGAAGTCAGGGCCGTTAAAAAAGGCAAGTGGTGACGCCACTTTTGGCGGTACTTTGGTTTTATACTTGACGGTGCCGCGTAATGACATCTTTTCCCAAGTACTCTTTTTTCCTTGCGTGCATATACTCGCTTACGCATCCGCCGCGACAAGTGTGTTCCGCAAAGAATTCCGCTCATATCTTCTTCTAGAAGATATAACTGCATGAACTATCGAAAAAGTGAGCCGCTGGTCGTATAGTGTTGTGATAGTGCATTTCGCCGCCGCATCCACGCCCGTGTACAACCCTACTTCGGGAAGGAGCAGAAGAGCCTGATACTCTAGGTACGTGCACGCGATTCCTACCCCCTTCATCACTATCACCTCTTACGCGGACACCTCGCTGAATTCGAGGAAAATATATTCCTCATGAAAGCTTCCAATGCATAGTGTTATGTATCTGTGAACTTTGTGGTTAGTCTATGTTTAAAGAATAATCGGTAATTCAGATATTACCACCCAACAAATCATCGGCGCGAGGGGGGAGGGGGTACAACGACGGCGTCAAGCGTGTATAAGTTGTTTATAATAAAGAATTATTGAACTCATTATAGACCCTAATCAAGGCACAAAGATGTAACCTTTTAACGGCACGTCGCTATAACATTATGTATAGTAATAAAGTATATTGGCTCCATTTAATCTTCTCTTACTCTCATGTGACGAAAAAAAGTGGGGTAGGTCTGATATAAACAGATCAAAGTAAAAATTATCCTTAGACCGGTTCCCATGTTATGGATACGTTCACATGAACAAGAATTTATAACAAGAGAAAACGACTTACGTAACATTAAATCTAAATACATTCAATATTTTTTATAAAAAAGTTACCTGAATGTGCGATGTTGAAATTACTGCAGGACCATAATAAAGCGAAGTTCTCGTAATCGGTAAACAAGATGTTGTATTGTCCAGCGCCGGGAAGAAGCCGTCCTATGACGTACGGCATCCTGTTGTTCAACTTATACCGAAACGACGAAGAGCCATTATAATTGGGTATTCCCAAGCCGTAGCTGGTCGAATGTCCCCCTGTCCTAGAGAAATGTTAAGATGTTATTCAAAATCTTAATTCAATATTTTGAAATTAACAATAACCTCAAAGATATTTGCTTGAAATCTTTCATGTAATAATAAATAAAGATGGTGTTAGAATGTCCACACTAATTTGTTAAGAGGCACACCAGTTTGTAGCTGGCCACACTGAATTAACGCGGGAAAAGCCGGAGCTTTCACTTTATTTCTAACCAAGATTTCGATTGACATTCCAATTTTATATCGCCGCCATTTTGATCTGTTTTAGAAAAATGAATGTATTCGGTGATTCGTGTTTAATTCACATAAATAGTTTATTCCATTATTTACATTTGTTAACATATTAAAAGAGCCTTCTATTAGGGGTGGGTGTCACCCCTTTGGTAGAAGATCCCGCACTCCCTAACAAGATCTAATTATAGACTAACCACAAAGTTCACAGATACATAACAGGTATAATCACTGCAGGAAAGTTTTTATATCACGATATCTCAAAATCCATATATATCACCATCTGTTTATAGTGTTGACAGTGATCAGTAGGTAACCGCGGTCATTGAGTGTCACGTCCAGTTCCGTGCAGCTCGCAGCTATCTCCATCAGGTGGAAGGACCTTTCCACTTCATACCAAGTGCCCGTCATCTGCGGATTAACATTCACTATATTCTTTAATGAAGCTGTAATGTCTTGGTTAGGGATAAAAAGTAAAGTTAGTAGCAGCCCATTAACGTCTCACTGCTGAGTGGCAGGCATAGTATTGTGTAATATTGTGTACAAATGTACTCTCTATTCCTTCACTCCTATATTCCTTCTATCTCATAGTACGTCGTGACGGCAACCCGACACTCGCGGAGAGAGATCAGGCGCAGGACTGACGGCTTAGCGTGCTCTCCGAGGCACGGTGCTCGACGATCCACCGATCACACCGCCAAATTTTTGCCCGACCCGAGACTCGGAACTTAGGACCTCATGTCTGTAGTCGAACATTCTAACCATTAGACCAATAAGACAGAGTATAGAGTGTTAACTTTATTAAATATCAATCACCAAGTATAATTCAATTCAATTTGACAGTCGGTGGTATCGGCATTGAAAGCATTATTTGAATTACAGACTAACTACTCGTAGAGTTATCACAAAGTCCACAGATACACAACAGAAACCATTGATATTGTTACATTGTCTGTAGCCTACATATTATATAGTCTGTCATCCAGAAGACACTCGATAAATTCAAAAGTAAAAGATACCTAGTTAAAAATTGTATTATTTTTTGTGTTTCTAACAGATTAGGAATTAATTGATATCTCATTAGATTGCATTGATTAGATTTAATTTTTTTATTAATTGATATCTCATTAGATAGATTGAATTGGCTTCTTATTAGGTAATTAGCAACGGCCGAAGCCTCCCACCATACCAGACCTAGACCTAAGAAAGTTCTTATCATCGTTACGCTATTCGATTGTAGTCATCGCGAGGAAAATTGCATATCACAGGAGTAATTCTGGGATATGTGTAGTCTACCAATCCGCAGTGAAACAGCGTGGTGGGTGGATGTTCTAAAACGGTCTCTCCTAAGAATAAGAATGTGCCCAGAAGTGGGTCTCTAATCGGCTGCTACTCACATATAAGAATGCTTGGAGGTGAATGAATTGCTCTAATTTGAAAGAAAAGTCAAAATAGTGCTGTATGTTGATGATGCAAAAAGAAGGATAACCGACTGAGTATTTTGTGGTTTCTTAAGTATTTGAACTCCTATACTTGACAATTAAAAAAAGTCGTATAAGATTGCTGTAGAAATCTGCTTGAACAAAGAATATTTAATTTAATTTGGTTATTGTAGCAATTTGAGGAACTATGCAATGATCGTTGCAGCGTATTCAGTGTGGCACGGTCCACAGTGCGATTGGTTAATATATTCGTAAAGCTGTGTAAACAATATTAAAATAATTAACATTTTAATATATACAATATTACGCCGAGTGCGTTAAGGGGTTAAGGTCGACAATCTATGACTGTTTATGAAAAATGCAGTAGGTAACGTTCCACCGCGGGACCGTTGTTAGGGATTGGTCACTTTTTAATATAGAAATTGAACGGAAAACGCACATAATTCACCGGAAGTGAATTCCGTCGCAAGAATAGAAATGCCAAGATCCAGAGGATCAGGGCTCTCGCCGACAGAGCTCTGATCGACAAATGGAGGGAAGATCTTGGGTCTCCAACTCGCCTGGGTAATTGGCTCACCAGGGGGCACGGATCGCTTTCCTACCAGCTTGTGCAGGTGCTTGCCGGTCATAGTTGCTTCGGCAAGTACTTACACCAGGTCGTTGGCTGTGAGGAAACGCCCGCCTGTTATGAGTGTGGCGCTCCCGTAGATACGACGCACCATACCCTGGCGGAGTGTCCAGCGTGGACACCCCAGCGGCATATCTTGTAAGGAAATCTTTCACTGGAGAGCATAATTGGGGTAATGCTCGCCAGTGAAGTTGGGTGGAGGGTGGTTGCCTTCTTTTGTGAGACTGTCATCTCGCTGAAGGAGGCAAATGAGAGGGTAAGGGAGCAAGAGCAAGAGGGAGCAAGAGGCAGGAGCTCTCCCTCGCCGTCAGAGGAGGCTTGATGGCAGAAGGCGCACTTGAGTGGTAGATCCTCATAGTCGGTACCATCCGGGTCACTAGAGTGGAATGCTGTTAGGGAACCTTTAGTGATCTCACTCATGGATGGGGGAGGGATCCGCTGGGTTTTAGTGGGTATTCTGGTATCAATGAGTCCTACACTCTCGGTAGAATTAGTCTTTAATCAGGGTGCGTAAAGGCATTTCCCAGCGCAAAAAAAAACATGTTACGAAGCATCGCTTTAACACTTGTAAGTCGTTTTCAAGACTTATTTTTGATATGAAAACGTCTTTAGCATCGTTTTGATTTGAACGTCTATGAAACAAAAGAGACAGACACATAAATTGAACGTGAGAGAGAATGATATAGCAAGCGTTATACAGTGTTTGTTATTTATATAGCTAAGCGATTCAATAAGTTTAGGGCCCGTTAATTGTACTGTTTCTATAGACAAGAGGTCCCCTCACTATGTGATACTTTAGAGGATGCCCTTTCAATACAACACGACGTTATATATAAATGTTTATTGTTATGAAGTCAAAATTTTTGAAAGCTTTACATTTTTTTTATATATATAATACATATTGTTCGCGACATTTCCCCTTTGTTTTGGAAATAGTATATTTTGATTAAATTAATATCAATATTGTTTACAATCTTTCGCTTTCGTATAGAAGAATATTATTATTTTGTTAAACTTAGAATCTATATGTATAAATATTAGTAAAATCGCATAAGGAATGTTTTGTTGACCATAGCACGTATTATTTGTTTATATTGTTTTCCAAAAATAAAGTTGTTTGTCCAATTAATGCGAACCCCGTGATTGGCGAATAATAAAACGCCGATCATATGATAAACTTAATAACGGATAAAGAGCTAACTAACCTCGTTTACTTGTCACAGTAGTGTACGCGTGCCAGTCGTATACGCGACATAATAGGAGGCTAATTCGGCGTAAACGTTCCTGCTGAACAATAGTTCGATCGCAATACATCACATCCTTGTCTGGTGACAAGTAGACGGTGGAGCGTTAGGTGAAGAATCTCCTGAACCGGCAATCAACGCAAGTGTGAGCTGACGAAGGGACTCACACATATACATTTATTCCAATTTCTCTTGCTTACGCCATAACTTTCAACGCAATATTGATTTCTTTCGTAATATTTATAAAAGGTACTTAAAGAAGGAAAATCTAAAGATTTTAAAAAATCCAGAAAACTTTATCATTGTTTTTAAACTTAGTATGTGTATTCTCGCCCAACTAACTTTAAATTGAGCCTTCCTATTAAGTGTTATAAAACAATGCCATATTTTAGAGTGAAAAAGATTCAGTAATGATTTGTCGGGTTAAACATACGCATTTTAATAATACCCGTATCACTTTTGGGCTTGCCTCCACATAGTTTTAAGAAACATGTAAAAAATGTCCTATTACAAAAGGCATATTATAACGTTGAAGACTATTTAAGCGATAAAGATGTATGGACTACAAAAAATTATATTTAAAGGAGTATTCGTTAAGTTTCTTGCCAATTTCTTCTCAGATTAAACTATGTTATTTATAGATATATGTATATATTTATGCCCCTAGTATATGTATGTGTATGTATTTTGTAGTTATGTTATCAATAAAATATCTATAAGTTGTTCGTTTTTTTTTTCTGGATTATGTTTTATGATTTTGCACTTACCCCATGAATATATAGTAAGCTTCTAAAATTCAAAGGTTGTCTGGAGGAGATCGCTCCAAGCGATAAGGCCGCCTTTGTACACATTATTACCTTATTTTTTGTTTTTATCTTTTTAATATTTTGTATCTTTTCATTTTGTGTGCAATAAGTAATAAATAAATAAATAAATAAAAAAAAATTAATCAGTAGTGATAATTCAAAAGTGTTACAGGGAACAGCGAGTTTATAATAAATCATTGTTGACACGGCATTAATATTTTAATTCAATGTAATTTAACCATTTTCGTAAAAAAATCACGGTTGTTAGGTAATGTGTGCTGACGTTACTAATTCAACAGTAAAATCTTCAAACTGACAGATATTCTGTTTACTAAACCTAATTTAGTTTTACTTTACTTATATGAGATGAGGAATTTTCTTTAAACTATGAAAATTAAGTATAAGTAACAAACTTTCAAAAGACATCTGTCAGTACTTACACGTGTTATATCATAACTAGGAAATTGAGGGTAGACGGGACATTTTCCCAGTCCCGTGCCGATCGCAACCTTTACAACTGTGCACACCAGTATTACGTGAATCCCACTGCCCCCCATCAAACGGAAGTCCCCCATGACATTGTAATAACAATTTAAGAATATTAATTGCTTTTTTTCCGTAACGCGTACGTTGTTTTGTAAACAGTGCAACCGTTAAAGGTAATAAGGTGTGGCCTGTTTCACCGCCGCGGACACTTTTTACACTGACCCGTGTTACCAGGTTTGATGGATTGTTTATATTAATTGTAACGAAATCTATTTATTATAGACGACACGACACCGTAACGAAAAATATGCTAAAAATCTATACAACCAAAGCACTCTTGCTTTATGAATGGAATGTTGTGGTAATCGGGCGTCTTTCCTTTAAAAAAAAATTAAAGTACCTGCATAAAAATTACACATGTTAGAAGTGAAACTTCCTTGGCAAACTAATTTTTAAGGCTTATATATATTTACCTTTCTTCTCTCTCCTTTCTTTGACGGTTTCCCTATACGTGGGGTTGTCTTGTTTGTAGCGATAAGACCGCCCATTGTACACTAGAATTATTTTAAGTTAAGTATATTATGTTTTTTTTTGTGGTGTTCAATAAAGTATACTATCTATCTATCTATATTTATACAAATGTAAAACTTCGGATTCCCGAGATTTAGAGGGAGGGAAAAGGAGGATATGTTAGGAATTTCATGGATTTAATTGTCATTCAAATATTAAAAGTGTCGAAATTAATGACATTTTGTTTTCGAATTTAAAATTCAGAAAAGGGAAATTATGAAAATGGTATATTAAATGATTAAATGACGAGTAGCAAATTAAAATATCACATGTTATTTGCAAATATTAAAGCGCGTTTCATGACTAACCATAGACTAACTACAATGTTCACAGATACAAAACACAAACTAATGCAACAAAAAGTTTCACTTTAAAATCACTAGATTCATAACGCCGTAAGACCTTGTTATAATAGTTTTTTGGTTTGTACGAGCAGATCAGCAAACAAAGTCATAATCGTCCCATATGGAATAAATGTCTCTATAAACACGTGCTGTATCGAATCTACATAAAAAGCCATCCAAGTGACGATGCATAACTTACTACAATGTCGTCAATATAAGTTACTAACACACTGGGAATATTACATACATAAGTTGCAAGGTTTCAAAATTTTAATTTTTATTGGAATCCACATTCGACGACCTCGCTGGTCGCAACTGGTACTCGTTTTAATACTTTAGCAAATTTATGTTTCCTAATTTGTCAGGCTCTGGCGGGAGGCTTCGACCACCTTACTGGCATGGAAAAAAATACGTTAGGGTACTATGCTATTTATATAACTGCCTCATTGGTTTAGTGGTTAGTGTAATGTCCTTTTGATTTGGGTATAGAGTTGTTATTATTCCGGTAATTCAATTAACTATCACATATGACATATCGTTTTCCCCCCCCCCCCCCCCCGCGTCGAAGCTGCGATTGGATAGCGATAGGGTCTATTGCAGACTAACTACAAAGTTCACAGATACATAACAGTTAGCATGTTCAAGTACAGACACGAGGTCCAGGTCGTGCCAATTCTAAAATCAATATTGAGTTTTCTATATATTAGATAGATGAGTATTNGAACTTGTATGAAAGATTTAATGAGATTGAAAGAAGCGAAGGAGATATGCAAGGATCGTGGCAAGTGGAAGGATGTTGTCTCTGCCTACCCCTATGGGAATAAGGCGTGATGCTATGTATGTATGTATGTATGTATATATTTTCCCGAAGTTGCTAAGTTGGTGGTGTGACTCATCCCCAGTCTCGGAGAGCACGTTACTGATCCGTCTCCGGTCGTATCGAATTCCTGACACATTTGATTATGAGAGTGAAATAATAGAGAGTGCACGATAATAGGCTGCTACTTACCTTTTTTTTACAACACTATGCAGAAACCCTGGGAGCTAAATTACCCTGTACCAGGTTACCGCGTCATTACTTACCATCTAGATCACAGACTAGCGGTAACTTTTACATAATCTACTCCCTATTCCTACCAAAGTTGCTCTTGAGCATACTCTCCTGCTAGCAGTACTTGATTATGCTGACACTTGTTTTCTTGATCTCACATATAAGTTTGAGTGACTTCAATATTTATCATATTTCCGACTTCCGCCAAAACTCAAGTGGCTTACAATTTGCCTTCGCCAGAATACTCATCTTCTTTATTGTTTGTTGCTTGATCCTAAAGCGTCAGTATATCTGAGAGAACACTTTGAGTTACTTGACGAGTCTCATAATCGACATTTCCGTTCGTAAGAATTGGTTTAAAAATTCCTTCTCATGCTACCTGCTGTTTTTTTTTTAAATCATTCTCAGTTCAAGCTTCTTGTCTTTGGAACTCACTGCCTATCTATATAAAATATGCTCACTCCCACAATTTATTTAAAAACATGGTAAAATAGTTCCTATCCAAGAAATTTGATGTTTTTATTAATTACTATGAGTGTTATTATTATTAGTTGTAAATTGATTTAGTACACCTTTTTCTTTTTTTATGTGTCCTTTTAAGCTTTTTTGGTTGTCTGGAACAGATCCACTCCATGATGTATCTTTGTCTTAACTGAATTGTTTTGTAATTTATTGTATCTTGTAAACTGTCAGCAGTAATTTTTTTTTATTTATATAGGCTTTTATCGTTACTTTAAATTAAAAGTAATTAATGTAATTTCATTCCATGGAAAAAAGAGCAATTCACTCACTCACACGTTTTTATATCATCAAATTACAGTTTTTCTTTTAACAAAGAATTTAATTGACATCTTCAGAATCGTGTACATTACTTTACTTTACGTTAATTTACGTAATTGAAAAGTAAATTAATTTACGTTAATTTACTTTTCAATTGTCGATATCATTTTTCATTACCTTTCTTATATTTATTAATTTGATTCTTATATATACATATTGCATTATCAAGCAAATAGTATCTGTTAGGATTCTATTCCGCGATTTAAGCTATTTATTTTGGTATTAGGTGTAAAAACGAAATAAAAGGCAATTGCAAAACTTTATTCTTAAATATATCCATATCACAATACTTATAGTACGATTTATTTACAATTGCAACTCATTTTAATAAAATTATATCAACATAACAACAAAAACGAATCAACAAAACAAATATATATATTTTAATATTACTTGTATTAATACTCATGATTACTTAATCTGTGGTATAGGTTAATTAAATTATTACGTGAACTATTTATTAATTCATAATACAGCACTGGGTTCTAGGCTTTTTGTGTGTATTAATTTCATTAATTAATAATATGTTTTATGGGTGTTATGTGCATTGTTTCATAATTTAACGACACTGGGTTCTAAGCACTTGATACTTAATCTTTACTCATAACACAGATTATAGATTTAATTATAATGAACACTAGAAGTATATAGTCTGTGTTTAAGGGAGTAATGAAACGTTAATTGTAATATTGATTTACTTGTTTAACGGCCCTGGATTCTAGCCTTTCAGAGCCTATTGAGAGCATTTATACCTATAACATAGGTTAAATATAAAAAAATATTAATTTCCCAAACCAAACTCGAACAACAATATTCGTATTCGCGAGTTATGATTTGAATTTCAACAACTTAACAAAAAAACGTATTTTCCATTTAAATAACATGAAACTACATTTTTAGAAAATACCATTTTCAAAATTACTTTTTCAGGCTATCTAAACAGCGACATCTTTAATACATCTGTATATAGTTACAAATAATTGGGACAGTAATAAACGGACATACAAAATGAAATATTATATAATAGATAAACTATCATACTTTTTTATCTGGTACACATTGACGCTTGGAATGTCCCGTTCACACACAAAACTTTCAATCCCTATTATGAGTTCACACTCTCCCAATATATATTATTTTGTCTATATATATCTTGTTTCTATTTGCAATAGTTAATAAGATATTTGATATATATTTATATTCATGTTTAAACTCATAGCTGCTGAAAGTTTGTGTTAAGTAGGAACTGAATTTAATATATTCTTATATTAATAGTTGTTATGTAAAACATCGAAACTACTACCATTTGATATTGAGTGCTATATCGTTTTTCTCTAAAGCATGATAGCTCGTGTGTAGAATAGCCTTGGCCTTATCAGATTCTCTACCGTCCAACCACTCGTTGTACAGCTGTTTAACCAACTTGTTTTGCGAGGGCTGAGATAACGGGAGATTACAGTACATAGACTGTAACTGTGCGACGAGATCTCTCCCATTCTCACCGTTGACCGGACGCACTTGAGCTCCGCCATTAAGACAACCTATATATAGAACAGTAGTTTGTGTTATTAACCTCAACAGCGGTAACCAATGACGAAATTAAAACCCATCGCCACTTTGGCATAATAGTGACACAATTCAAAAGAATCTATTCAAAAATTATACATAAAGTTAAATCAACCAATGACAATGTATGTAATGTAACAATGGTTTCATTTCTATAACATTCATTAAGGTGAACTTTATACATTTAAGTGATAAATTATTTGCTTCAAAGCAATTATACTACTTTATTGAGAGAGTAGTTTACGTTGTCATAACTTGTTTGTTGTTTACTAATCTTAAAAAATAACGAAGTATAATGAGCAAACAAAACAATGTCATCATCCAAGTAAGGAAGGTCATTAATGTAAATGAAGAACAGAATTGGTCCCAATATGGAACCTTGTAGAACTCCCAGTTTAGTCACAGAACCTGCAGAAAGCTTGCCTTTAACACAGACCATTCGGGTTCTGTTACTTAAATAGGAACTGATCAGGTCTAATGTTGTGGCTTTGACACCGTAGTGTTATAATTTCCCGATCAGAGTTTCACACTGGACACAATCGAAGGCCGTAGACAAAACACAGAAAATGTCAAGCGTGTCTCGTGATTCCTGGCAGGCCTTTTAGATTTTGAGTAATAACTTTACGCCAGCGTTGGTAATCCAACGACGTCTCGTAAATACAAATTGCTTCTTGTGCAATTAAAACTGTTTAATTTAACCAATGACATATTTTTTGTTAACACAATGTCATTTTTGTCGATTTGAATTTTTTAACAACTAAATTTATACAAACTATTTTAATCAACCATTGACAATAACTTGTTCTTGTCATTTTTTATCAATTTAAACACATGCCATGACAGAATTTAAAAAAGAGCCATTTGTAAATCAAAAAAATTGTTTAAATCAGCCAGTGACAGTGACATGTTGGTAACACACTGACATTATTAATTTAAAGACGTTTTGCGTTTCGGTATGATGCCGATGTAAATCACTCCCAAGTAAACTTACCATCTCAGATTATATCATCACTTACCATAAGGCTTACACCTTACGAGGATATCATGACTACAACAACATAAACACTTTTATTAACTTATTTATCAGCCGTGGGTTCTAGCCCTTCAAAACCTCATTTTTCATTTTCATTATAAAATTGTAAAACATATTATTAAAATAATTACAGACACATGAGATACAAAAGGACTATTTTGGAGTAAAATTTTTAGGCGTAAAAATTTAAGGTTACTTGCCTGAAGGACATGCCATAACTTCTACATAGTGATAAGGCGACTTTCCTCTTTTGAGCTTCTGTACGAGATTCTGTATATTACGGAAGCCATTTGCAATAGCAAACCTCAATACCTCCTTTCCCTCCATTTCCAACGTCACTTCCCGGAAATCCGGATTTCTTAACAATAGAAAAGTTTTATATTATGTAACGAAAAATTTATTTTATACGTATATTACTGCTTGAATGGCAAAGTATGCCTCTATATATTATTATTTAGTCCTAAAATTAACAATTAGGACCATTTATAATTCAATCGCTGCTCCACTGTCATTGAAACGTTTGTGTGCTAGATTACTATGGAGGTTTATACTTGTAATCTAGAGTTGTGTTAATAAAAAAAAAATTAAAGAAAAATAACACTTTATGTATCCGTTTTATTGTCAAACACGTAATTTGATGAAAAAACATTTTTAATTAGGTTTTATGTCATTTTTCAAAATGACGCCATTGTTGTACAGAGTAATGAGATGCGGCGTTGTTGACATAACCTCTTATTTTTGGCGTCATTTAAAGGTATATCTTTAAAAATAAACTAATAGCAATGGTTTGAGTAATCTTATAATTGTATACATTTAAAACAAATGTTAGGTTTACAATATTCATGGTCAATATAATATTTTTTTTGCATAACGTGGTTTCCGAATTTAATTAGCTTTTATCTGTAGCTGAGCAAGCTTACTACTAGACCAGGTTTTCTTAATCTTTTAGCTACAGAAAGACCATTTTTTAGAGTTATCAGATGACAGCGAACCCCTTAACTTACACTTCCCAATCCAAATTACTATTGAAGGAAACAAGGTTTTTATTTCATCAAACATATTACCAAAAGAAATATCTTTTTAGTATTGATGTGATAGGTGGGATTGTTTCTTATCTCAAATTGGATCAGTTTTGGAAAATTTTAACCTTAAATCTGAAGACCCCCCTCTTAATTTGGCTGCTAGTGATCAACTCATCATTAACTCTACTCATTATAAATCGCGAACCCTCTCCCATAGAATGGTGAACCCCTAGGGGTTCACGTATCCTTTCATTGGACTAGTACCTATTAGAAATTCACATATAAGCTACGTAAGATAATTCAACACATTAATGTTAAAGAATCGTGTTCTAGATCATTCGATGATTACAAAATAGTGACGATAACAGGGTCAGACGAGCGTTTTATAACAATAGGTTGGGTCATGGATGTGACGCCTGACCCTCTGACGTGCGATATTGCAACACCTGCCTACATTCTAAAACCACCCTTGATTATAGTAGCTACATTTTGTCTGAAATATTGAGTAAACCATAAGAGTAGAAAAACTAACCTTAAATTCCTATAAACCAAAGGAGCATTGCACTGTCCAAAAAGCTGTTCAGCTGCGTAAAGGAAAATCTGATCTGCGTAACCACCTGACCCTGAGCCCACATGGTTTCTCAAGCCTGGACCTTCTGTATCACCCCATGGCCAGTCTAGTTTACAGTCCTCTATATCTGATAGACATTTGCCCTCATTCCCCAACATTTGTTCCACCTCAACTGTATGGGAAAAATATGGATTTTAATCCGGTTTGTTGATTCCTGGCACAACATAATAAGTTTATTTACAATTTTTATTGAGCTGGAGAATGGAGGCGTTGGCTGTTGTTAGTAATCAGTCTACCACCAAAGAGGGACCGCCAAACAAAAACAAAACTACATTCCAGTACAATGCATTAACATAACCTGTCAAAAAGTCTTAAAAAATCCACAATTTCATGTAACAACGATGACGATGATATTCAAGGTCAAAGTGGAAGAATATATATTTTAAATATCTTATGGATAAAAAGGTCTAAAAACTCAAACAAGTTTTCATACGTTCAACCGTTTTGGAGATAAAGGTCGCAGAGTTTTTGGCATATTTCAGCCTAAGGTCAACCACAAGGTCATTTGTAAGGTAGGTTAAGTATTAGATAAGTACTTCTTTTACATATATCATTTTGGAGATAGAGAGAGCTCGGTGCAGTTCGCTGAGTCATAAATGTCAAAGCACTAGATCATACTTAAATATTCAAGGTCAAAAGATCAATCGCAAGGAAGGTAACAAACAACTTTTTTTAAACGTCTACTTTTCTTGATACCACATCGCTTGGCATTTGTAAAGAAGTTCTAGGGTATAAAGTTGTTAAAACGTTTTGGAGATAAAAGGAAAGCCCTTTTAAGGCGCAAAAGCACATGTAGGGGTCTTTTAATTGTTCAAGGTCAAATCATCACTTTTTTTTAAATACCTTCTATTATGTAGTATATGTAGAGATAGACATAGATGTTGATAGGTAAAGTGCCATGTATTGACTGTTAGATATATATAAAAGTAGCCAAGTAGAGCTTAAAAGGTGATGCTCAAAAATAATTTTTTAACCGTACATGTTTAAGCACAAGGCCCTTTAGATTTTCAAGGTCAAAAGTCACAGAATTCAGTTTTTTTTTCAAATATCTAAAACAGTTAATTTATAATTGCAAATTTAAAATAAACTCACTTGCCGTTATAACACAGTCCACATCATGACAATTTATGACTTCATTGTAAAAATCCTCCCGAGAGGCCTCCAGTTTTTTGTCATAGCAGGGCATCAGGGTGACATGGTACACCTGGCAGGGAGTCAGCTCCCGCTTCCTAGACAGGTGCTGCTTCACTAGGGAGCCCATGATCTGCTGTGGCGACTTAGTGCTGGATATATAAGGAAGGATGAAATTTCCATGTGTTTTCTCCGCATAGCAAACCCAACCTTTGGAAAAAAAAGGTGTAATGGATATTCTTATAATATAAAAATATTATTAGTATTTTTTTGAAGATATATATATATATATATTCAATGAAATATTGTTTCCCACATGTCAATTATCAAACTTTGAAGAAAGTATACATTAAACTAACTGTGCCCAGGCATTATCCATGTAGTTTCCAATCCTGTATTAACCGAACCCAATTACCAACCTGGACATGAGCTGGCCAACATCGGTAGTTTTTTGGCCATATTGTCACTCAGCTGGTCCTGATACCGCTGCAGGAACTCCTGCTGTGCCTCCAATATGGTTAAGTCCTCTGCTACTGCCATATCCAGGACTAAATCTGCCCCAAGACTTTTAAAGTAACCTGATAAAATATTTATCTTATTTAAACATATCATGTCACACAATGATGAATCACAAACAAACCTCTTCTCCTAGTTATTAAAATAAAGATTTACTTTTACAAAAGATAAATGAAAATCGAACAAACCGACTAATTTCTGTGTAGCTGTATCTGGGTCTATTTTATACCGTGCCACCAGGGATAGTGTAGGTTGCGGTGATAATGATATCACAACCAGGCTGACATCTTGTACTGCACCTTTTTTGTCCACATACTTTCTTTCTGATAATACTCTGTAAAAAATACAAGGAATATACAACAAACACACATATTATTAAAAGGATATGCTATATAAATGTGGAATGAATTTCCGGTAACAGTTATCCCACTGGGCTATGATATAGAAATTTAAGAGGCGGTAAAACTGCTTCTCATTAAATTGCAAAACACATCATAAGATGCTTTGATTCAGTGTCTATAAGAGGATAATCATTTAACACCTTTAATAATATATTATTTTACATCATAGTTATGTATTGTTTTATATGGCATTCTTGGAATCCATTGGAAAGAAATTCCAGTAGCACACTATTAGACGATCTATTCACTCTAATATAGTGTTAAAGAGCCTGTTATAATTATCTCTCAAGGAGGGCACTAATACTTAAATAATATTAACCAGATAGAATATAATCATTTACAAAACATAACCACACTCAATGATGACTCAGATATTATTTATTTAACTTTCCATTTCTGAATAAAAGGCCTTATGTCATATAACATAGTCTATCTATAAATAGCAGTCATGTCAAAAATGGTTCAATTATTGGAAAATTGAGTTATTACAAAATTTTTCCTTCTGTGTGGGAACTTGAGATAAATTTTAGGTCATATGACAAGGCTATTGCCCAGTGACAATGTGTCCAAAATCAGCCCAAAATATTAGGCCTTATCAAGAATAGAGAGCTAAACAAAAATTAAAAATGTTTTTTCTTGTCTATGTAATAAATACAAATATACATGTAGTAAAAAGTTATTACAATGTAAAACAAAACATAAAAATATTAAATACCTTAACAGCTCCTCCTGACTCTGTTTAGTTACTAATACACTTTCAGCAGAGGTAATACAGCCACTGCAGGCGAGACAATCTGCAAGTGTAATCTCAACCTTTTGCAACTTCTGCTCTGTACCACTGGACAGGTCAAAATATCCATCATCACCAATCTTAATTTTCGCACCCGTTTTACTTTTCTTCTTTTCAATTTTTACTGGTTTAATGCATTCCTAAAGAAAAAATTATAGTCAAATTAAATTATTAAGTTAAGTTAATAAGCACTCTCGATTGTCAAGTCTATCCATTTCTAAGGAACCTACAACTGGCTCAGAAGGCTGATTCTACCTAGAATTTGACTAAAATGTTTATATTAATGACATATATATTGATTAAACCTGCATATGTATTAAAAATCAAGTATTTCTATCATAGTATTAATAAGCAGATCTTTGCATTATTAAAATATACTGTCTATTCAAAAGTGTTGTATATAGTGTAAATTGTAACATATTTTCAAAATGAAAAGAAACAACAAAGTACAGGTTATAATTACTTGCGATGGCGTTATAAAATCGTCAAGGTCAGTTAACTGAAGTGCGCCACTAAATCTTGAAGCCATGTTTATAAATTAATACTTTTATAGCGTATCTATTAAAGAAACGGTTATAAATATTAATAAAATAAATACTGTAGCCACAACTTGCTAATGACAATACAATACAATTTCCAACATTGACATTTGGTCATTTGACAAATGACAATATTGGACAGTGCATTACTCTGTGTCAGGAGCAAACAATAAGGTGTTTCTTACTTAGACAGACTTAATATATTACATTTATTTTCTGATTTTTTCATTTACTCCTAGAAATTAATCCGTACTAATATAATTAAATTACATGATCAAATCTATTTAGTTCGGCTTGCTATTTAATGTAACCGTATGTATGTTAGCCTCTTATTATATACATATTTTTTAATATAATAAAACCATACAGCCAAAAGTCTTTCTTAAAATAAATTTAGTGGCGATAGGCACTTTATATATATATATGTGGAAAACTTATGAAACTTGCCCTACATTTCTGTTAAAACATTTTTTAGAAATTTTATACGTTACAAAAAGGCTGTGACGAAATATAGAAAAATAATAGTTCTGACAATTTTTAACATATAGCTCCCATTTGGCTTCGCCTGATTAGTAATATCGATCGAAAAATATGTATTAATTTTGCTTTTATAAATATAATTAACAATTATAGAAATATTCAACAGGAACGTGCTGGTTCACTGTAACAGATTTCCCTAGCGTAGTAGCCCATCTTCCGTGCGTTTTTTGTTATAACTATTTATGTTTAAATGAATTTCCATTTTTTTATTACATTTTAGTATCCTAGTGAGTGTTCGATTAAAGCATACGCGTCATTCTAAAAATACCAAAATAACAGTTGTATTTCCGAATTGGAAAGAAATAATATCCATGTTATGTTAATTGATGACGCGTAATTGGATCCCACGTTATAGCCATAAAATGTCAACAATTAAGGACTGGCTGAGGCTAGTACACAAACTGTGGGTTTTATTGTGTTAACTTGTAGAGATGTGACGAACGGTTTAATTTTATAAAAGTGCTTTTATCGAAACTTAAAAAAAGTTACACATAGCTGTTATAATTTCGTTATAAGTGCTACTTGATTTACTTATCATTAGTTAACACGAGTAATTGTGTCCGCTATCAACCGCTGTGTCTCCGCTTGTTAAATGTCTGATATATTCTAAGATATCCATTCTAATGAGCTGTTAAGGACCGTTTTGATCTATATGAACTATATAACGTATGTGATGTATTTATTTAGATAAGGAATGTCATGTATTGTATAAAATAGTTCAGTAAATAACACGTATTTTTATGTAATATGTGTACGATAAAAATGGTTAATTGTTGGTTATACTTTAGAGGTAAATATATACCATCGCTATCTATTCCATGGATTCTCTAATTTAAATAAAAAAGTTCCTTTTTAATTGTAATAAAGAAGTTTCTTTTTAATTGTATTAAAAAAGTTTCTTTTTAATTTTAATAAAAAAGTTTCTCAGAGATATTGTATCTTTTATTTCATGTTAAAAATTTATTTTATGCTATAATATAGTTTGTGTTTGAAAGTTGTCATAAATAAATTAGTAAACAAATTGCGAAGCATGCGAGCTATTGATTCAATATCTAACTTTATTTGTTATTATTTTAAACTTTCAATCCCGGTCTAAAAAATTAAAAGTGTGCGCGTACAAAGGACACATGTCAGAAGTGAAACTTCTTGAGACTAAAAATTTAAGTCTTGTTTATATTTATACAAATCCAAAATTTTAGATTTCCGAGAATTAGAGTGAGGGAAAATAGAAAATATGTTAGGAATTTAATTTAAATATAAAATTTTATTAATAATTTCTAATATCGACAAAAACACGTGGCATTTATGTACAATTCGTCATTAGAGGTTTCAATAAATTATTTGTATTAATTATCGACACTTAATATTTTAATGACAATTAAATTCCTAATATGTCTTCCTTTTTCCTCTCTCGAAATCTCGAAAATCTAAACATTTTTACATTTGTATAAATGTTACCGGAAATGTATGAAATCAGGGAATTTTATACAAATCCTAGGAAATGTATACAATAAATTTTATAAGAACAAATATAAGTTCATTTTGTGATACGTTAAAAATTAATAGATATTTGATTTTACAAGTTTTAATTAGTAAGATAATATGAACATATGATTCTTATTTTATGGTATGACTGTTACGCGATTGTCTCAATAAGTGTCATAATAAAAAACAAATTATTAACAACGCGTTTTATTACAGAAAGCATTTATTGTACACATTTCCTAGGATTTGTATACAATTCCTTGATTTCATACATTACCGGTAACATAAATAGAAACAAGTGTTAAATATTAGTTTGCCAAAGAAGTTTCACTTCTGACATGTATACTTTGTACGCTCGCACTTTTAATTTTTTATGGGAACGTGATCCTATAATATTCTTTATACTATTTGAAAAGTGCTTACTGTTTCTGTGCTCGCGTCTACTAAACGCTGTGAATTTGAATGGTTAGAAAAATCAATCGCAGCGGACAGACCGCCGCCGTAACCAAGGAGACGCGTAAACAGTGGGGAGACGTCGCGACGCACGACACACGTCTCTCGTGCCTTTACAGAGGTTTGTTTTCAATAAATACGATATTAATTGTTCCATTTAAGTGGATATAGAGGATGGCCGAAGAAGGAGCAGCAGCTACTGGTGCTGCAGTCGAAAAAGTCATACACACATATCCTCTAATAAGGGTAAGATGTTATATTTTATTTAATATCTAGTAGTAGCCCGGTCTTTTTGATTTACTATATCAGTCGACGTGTGTATAACACATAAAAATATTTACTATTTTGTATTACAATGAATCGCTGTAGCTATAATCTGTATGTGTCTGTATAAAATAACAAAAAATGTATATATGAGAGTGAATTCAGCTGTCAAAATATTAAATAAAATATCTTATAAATATATCATGTCAGATATGACAGCTATTACGTGTCTATAGAAATGATAACAATGAGGTTGTATATGTCATATTAAGTGTAATAATATAAATATGTCAAATTGTTAAAAAGTCTATATATTTTATATTTATAGTCTATATATATTCTAAATAATTAAAATAATTAAATTTGTAAATATCATTTGTAGAATTTTTAATATATATTTAATATAATATTCTAATGAAATCACCAATTCTGATAAGCTTATGTAAAATTTAAATTCGCTAATTTATACGCAGTCTTTAAATCTTCGTTTCTTTGTAAAAAATCTCTTTTTTTTTAAATGACTGTAGACAAGTTAGCGCTGGTCTATAGTTTCAATTAATTGTAATTTATTTATTTATTTATTCATTTATTTATTTAAGGACCACCAGTAGTTACTACACTTAATGTCTTAAAATATTAAAAAAAAACTTACATCTTTAAATTGTTGAAGTGTGCAACTTTTTAAGGTAGCCACAACATGAGTTAATATTAAATTAGTCTAAAAATACAATAAAATTATATATTATTACAGATTATATAAAAATTTAAGAAGTTTAAAAAAAAATTAAAATTGAAAAAAATATAAAAATTAAAAAAAAAATTTGAATTGAAAAATTAATGGCTATTTATACTTATAGTCAGAAACCCTCGCATCCCTCAACAATTCCGTAACTCGATTCCGGAAGTGGCTATATGAGTCTTTAAAAAGGTCTAGCTCGTCAGAAAGTTTATTGTATTGCCGTGTGATACGGGGTATGGGAGAGTGACTACCAAGATTTGTTTTAGCATGTGGTACAACAAATGTTCCCAATTAGACTCGAGCATTAGGTCTCGGTATTCTTACATTAATTTGTCTTAGTATTTGTGGGGCATCTAATGAATTACGCATTATTTTGTATAGAAAGCATTGGTCCAGCAATTTTCTGCGAGAAGAGAGACTATTTAATTTGAAATAATTATCCTTTTGTGTGATCCTACAGTTTAAGATGGTAGCACGCTAACCTGTTGATAATTTACCTCTTAATGGTTTCTATAAAGCATCGTACTGAAACTCAAATTATTTTATTTGGAGGCAAGTCTTTGCTGGCTTTGTACCTTGCCATATCCGAAACTTAGGTTCAGATCTAGACAAATTAGAAGATATTCCTTAATTTGCCCTGCCCGGGGTAGAATCTGGGGCTTCCGCTAACGAAGCGTGCATTTGTACCATTACATCAAGGTTATCAAGAGGTTATCAAATTTGTTACTGTAATAGACTGATCGCGCGTCTTTATCGCATGACCCGCGCTTTCGGCTGCACGCTCAGCTCAGGCGGAACGTGACGAAGTAATGCTTTTCACGTCCACGTTATCACGTTGTCGGAATGCGATTATATTATTATACATAAAAAAAGCGTTTGTTTTTAGCCATATTTTACAAACAATTATAAAACGAATATCTTTTATGATTGGTGTTTTGTGTGTTGAATTAGTTTTTTTAATGATACCGAATACACAAGTACAATATATTTAGTGAAGTGAAGGCACGAAGCCGGATCAGCTTCGCCGTCGGCAGCAGTGTTGCGCGTCGGGTTGTCTCCTCCCACCGTGAAGTATCAAATTCACACATTCTAAATATATGAAGAACTAGTGTATACCTGCAGCTTTATCTAACAATATTAATGCCAATTTTAACGCAGTGAACTTTGTTTTATATCAACGTAACAAGTTACGGCGCCAGTCTGCCNGGGGGGGGGGGGGGGGGGGGGGGGGGGGGGGGGGGGGGGGGGGGGGGGGGGGGGGGGGGGGGGGGGGGGGGGGGGGGGGGGGGGGGGGGGGGGGGGGGGGGGGGGGGGGGGGGGGGGGGGGGGGGGGGGGGGGGGGGGGGGGGGGGGGGGGGGGGGGGGGGGGGGGGGGGGGGGGGGGGGGGGGGGGGGGGGGGGGGGGGGGGGGGGGGGGGGGGGGGGGGGGGGGGGGGGGGGGGGGGGGGGGGGGGGGGGGGGGGGGGGGGGGGGGGGGGGGGGGGGGGGGGGGGGGGGGGGGGGGGGGGGGGGGGGGGGGGGGGGGGGGGGGGGGGGGGGGGGGGGGGGGGGGGGGGGGGGGGGGGGGGGGGGGGGGGGGGGGGGGGGGGGGGGGGGGGGGGGGGGGGGGGGGGGGGGGGGGGGGGGGGGGGGGGGGGGGGGGGGGGGGGGGGGGGGGGGGGGGGGGGGGGGGGGGGGGGGGGGGGGGGGGGGGGGGGGGGGGGGGGGGGGGGGGGGGGGGGGGGGGGGGGGGGGGGGGGGGGGGGGGGGGGGGGGGGGGGGGGGGGGGGGGGGGGGGGGGGGGGGGGGGGGGGGGGGGGGGGGGGGGGGGGGGGGGGGGGGGGGGGGGGGGGGGGGGGGGGGGGGGGGGGGGGGGGGGGGGGGGGGGGGGGGGGGGGGGGGGGGGGGGGGGGGGGGGGGGGGGGGGGGGGGGGGGGGGGGGGGGGGGGGGGGGGGGGGGGGGGGGGGGGGGGGGGGGGGGGGGGGGGGGGGGGGGGGGGGGGGGGGGGGGGGGGGGGGGGGGGGGGGGGGGGGGGGGGGGGGGGGGGGGGGGGGGGGGGGGGGGGGGGGGGGGGGGGGGGGGGGGGGGGGGGGGGGGGGGGGGGGGGGGGGGGGGGGGGGGGGGGGGGGGGGGGGGGGGGGGGGGGGGGGGGGGGGGGGGGGGGGGGGGGGGGGGGGGGGGGGGGGGGGGGGGGGGGGGGGGGGGGGGGGGGGGGGGGGGGGGGGGGGGGGGGGGGGGGGGGGGGGGGGGGGGGGGGGGGGGGGGGGGGGGGGGGGGGGGGGGGGGGGGGGGGGGGGGGGGGGGGGGGGGGGGGGGGGGGGGGGGGGGGGGGGGGGGGGGGGGGGGGGGGGGGGGGGGGGGGGGGGGGGGGGGGGGGGGGGGGGGGGGGGGGGGGGGGGGGGGGGGGGGGGGGGGGGGGGGGGGGGGGGGGGGGGGGGGGGGGGGGGGGGGGGGGGGGGGGGGGGGGGGGGGGGGGGGGGGGGGGGGGGGGGGGGGGGGGGGGGGGGGGGGGGGGGGGGGGGGGGGGGGGGGGGGGGGGGGGGGGGGGGGGGGGGGGGGGGGGGGGGGGGGGGGGGGGGGGGGGGGGGGGGGGGGGGGGGGGGGGGGGGGGGGGGGGGGGGGGGGGGGGGGGGGGGGGGGGGGGGGGGGGGGGGGGGGGGGGGGGGGGGGGGGGGGGGGGGGGGGGGGGGGGGGGGGGGGGGGGGGGGGGGGGGGGGGGGGGGGGGGGGGGGGGGGGGGGGGGGGGGGGGGGGGGGGGGGGGGGGGGGGGGGGGGGGGGGGGGGGGGGGGGGGGGGGGGGGGGGGGGGGGGGGGGGGGGGGGGGGGGGGGGGGGGGGGGGGGGGGGGGGGGGGGGGGGGGGGGGGGGGGGGGGGGGGGGGGGGGGGGGGGGGGGGGGGGGGGGGGGGGGGGGGGGGGGGGGGGGGGGGGGGGGGGGGGGGGGGGGGGGGGGGGGGGGGGGGGGGGGGGGGGGGGGGGGGGGGGGGGGGGGGGGGGGGGGGGGGGGGGGGGGGGGGGGGGGGGGGGGGGGGGGGGGGGGGGGGGGGGGGGGGGGGGGGGGGGGGGGGGGGGGGGGGGGGGGGGGGGGGGGGGGGGGGGGGGGGGGGGGGGGGGGGGGGGGGGGGGGGGGGGGGGGGGGGGGGGGGGGGGGGGGGGGGGGGGGGGGGGGGGGGGGGGGGGGGGGGGGGGGGGGGGGGGGGGGGGGGGGGGGGGGGGGGGGGGGGGGGGGGGGGGGGGGGGGGGGGGGGGGGGGGGGGGGGGGGGGGGGGGGGGGGGGGGGGGGGGGGGGGGGGGGGGGGGGGGGGGGGGGGGGGGGGGGGGGGGGGGGGGGGGGGGGGGGGGGGGGGGGGGGGGGGGGGGGGGGGGGGGGGGGGGGGGGGGGGGGGGGGGGGGGGGGGGGGGGGGGGGGGGGGGGGGGGGGGGGGGGGGGGGGGGGGGGGGGGGGGGGGGGGGGGGGGGGGGGGGGGGGGGGGGGGGGGGGGGGGGGGGGGGGGGGGGGGGGGGGGGGGGGGGGGGGGGGGGGGGGGGGGGGGGGGGGGGGGGGGGGGGGGGGGGGGGGGGGGGGGGGGGGGGGGGGGGGGGGGGGGGGGGGGGGGGGGGGGGGGGGGGGGGGGGGGGGGGGGGGGGGGGGGGGGGGGGGGGGGGGGGGGGGGGGGGGGGGGGGGGGGGGGGGGGGGGGGGGGGGGGGGGGGGGGGGGGGGGGGGGGGGGGGGGGGGGGGGGGGGGGGGGGGGGGGGGGGGGGGGGGGGGGGGGGGGGGGGGGGGGGGGGGGGGGGGGGGGGGGGGGGGGGGGGGGGGGGGGGGGGGGGGGGGGGGGGGGGGGGGGGGGGGGGGGGGGGGGGGGGGGGGGGGGGGGGGGGGGGGGGGGGGGGGGGGGGGGGGGGGGGGGGGGGGGGGGGGGGGGGGGGGGGGGGGGGGGGGGGGGGGGGGGGGGGGGGGGGGGGGGGGGGGGGGGGGGGGGGGGGGGGGGGGGGGGGGGGGGGGGGGGGGGGGGGGGGGGGGGGGGGGGGGGGGGGGGGGGGGGGGGGGGGGGGGGGGGGGGGCTGTTTTTTATACCTCGAAGCCTCCAGAATGGCTCAACAGAATCGACTCTATAATAAACTGAAGGGATTTCAATTTGAATCTGTATTAAATAGATTAATTGTTTTCAATTACTTTATATAATTTTATAATATGTAGCTGAACAATTTTAAATATTTGCATAAGAAATGTATTTTTTTATTGTTATTTATAATTACCATTTACTTTTCGGATGGCAAGGTTAATATTTTTTGGAAATTAAATCAAACTTTATGACATTTGACTCAAAGTACATTTCACGATAAAAAAATATATCAAAATAGCAATAACAGTAACCGTAACAGATATCGTTGTTTTTTTTAAATGTACTTTAATTCAAGGACATAAGGATCGATGTTATAATAAATTCTATCAAATTATTTCCGTTGCCAATTTTACTTTATAATTTTTATGTAACTGCTATAGTTATGAAGTCATTAATGACTAATGGATAGATAGGTAGGTATTTGCTATGAAGATCGCGTTGTCAAAACCTGTGCAAGCTTATATTTTTAATATAAATGTATTTGTCTAACTATTGTTAGTGTTCTCCAAGGTGTTATGTAGCTGTGACTATAGTGAGTTGTCTATGATTAGATTAGAGCCAGGGTGGCACGTGTTGATTCAAAATGATTTATAATAATTGGTCATTAATAAAGAAGTTAACACTACACCTTAACCAGGACATTACGGAAGGAAAAGATCGTAAGGAAATCTATATACCGTGATATGTAGCGCATAGCTCAGCAATGGAGCAAAGAAATAGGTCTAAGTTTCTGTTTCCTAACGATTAAAAAGGTCTTATCTGTTTTGCAGTCCGTTATATATTACTGACTTTTAGTTAATGAAATGTATACATGAATACGTTAATGAGGCAGGAGTATATAGAGGAGTACACAATAATAATATAATTTTTTAAATTATTCATAAAAAACACATTAAAGCTATATAAAATCATTACATACAGTATATGTGTATATGTCAATCGCTGACAGTTATGTCAAACGTCAATGAGGTTGCATTAAAAGTTTATATTCTCAAAAGCATTAAAGAGGTTACATTGGAAATGTCACTATGGTGACCAAGTTTTCTTAAAAATGTTCCACGTAACTTTGTATTTTTGTTTATTTGACAAGAACTTTATCTTGACTATAACGAACTGAACAACAAAAAATTATCGTAATCGGTCCAGCCGTCCACACAGAAATAAGAACTTATTTTTATATAAAGAGATTATTGCAACAACTTTTTTGAGTCTTTGATAAATCGGTAGCCGCTGGAGTTAAGCCATTTTTTTTATAGTATAGTGTATAGTGGCTGACAATAGAACCGTAATAATGTTACACTTATAACTACAATTAATTATGGTCTCAACACAATACTCGCACTATACTGACAGTAAACAGTAGCAACTAGTGTCGTGTAAACAAGCCTTTACACTAATTGTAAGACATGGAGTAGCGCGACCAATGCCAAAACACTGTTGATTTACCTTGAAAATAAGAATTAGTTTTAAGCTCGGCAACAATTGTTTGAGAAGTCATTCGTAACGCCGATGAGTAGGCCATTACGAGCCAGTTTTGTAATGGTTCTGACAATTATGCTAGCACAGTAAAAATTTTGTATATTACTGTTAAACGGCATATTGAAATCTGCTCTATTCGGAACGAGGAGTCAATGTTACACTTTCATTAGGAGAACGAGATTCTATGGTATTATTTCGCTGTTTACAAGAAAACCTTACCTGCTAATCTAACCCACAGATTAGCTATTTGCATAGGAAATGTTACAGTGCAGTGTATGCCTCAAGGTTCCTTTACTCTCATCGAGAAATATTAGAATCCAACACTCGCGAAAAGAGATCAGACGCAATTGAAATCTTAAACTTACTTTAAAAGAATGGGGGTAAAACTTCCAATATCAATATTGAATTGGCACCGTATCTATCCAGTTGGTCAATGAGTTAGATACATTGGTATAACTTGCGTATTCAGTAAGTGTTAAATCCTCGCTTTTGTCCCATGTCAGTTGGTGTCAGTTCTCCAGGTATGATAAGTCTATTTGCCTCTATCGAATGCCATTTCTATATCATTCCCAATGGTACACATCTAAGTTGTGGGCGGGGGGAGTGTCCAGGACTTTTTTCCTTCAATTGTGTTTAAAGCAGATTTCGTCATGAGGCCTTCGATCTTCCTCGTTACGGGATGAGGGAATTCTAACGCAAACTTCAAAATTTTTCTTTCATCTCGGACCTTACCCATTCTAATAAAAGCCCCGGCTATACCAATGCATCTTCTGTTCTGCTTCTTTGCGCATTGGCCAACACCTCGTTTGTAGAAATTACCCTTAATCCTGATAGACATGTGATAGTCATATAGCACCCCTGTTAACAAATGATAATGTTATTAATAACTGTAGCATTTTGGAACAATACTGGGTTGACGAGGAAGTACCAATTTGTACAAAACACCTAGTTGCATGTGTTTTGTTTAGTTTTGTTTATTGTTATGCATCTGCGAACTTTGTGATTAGTCTATGATAAGATTTTTGCTTGGAAATGAGTTTTATTGATAGTTTATTTAAATCCAATATAAAAATATTCCTTACAAGGTTTAACAAACTCTGTTACCAGTCTGTACTAATGAAGGATTACCACCCAGAGGGTGCTTAGTCAGATAACCTGTCCGGTTACTAGCTAAGGTTACTACGCGGGTAAGCGACCCCGGGTGCCTCGAGCTGTTACTACCGCTACAATTTCTCCCCCGCGGTAGAAATATCCTATCCTCAACCCAAATACCCCCCCGAAACTCCTATCTGACTGTCATTTCCTATTTATAACATTCCACACCGATAAATGGCGGTATATCCATTCCCCGCTGACCCAAATGCTAGAGACCGATAACGGGCAGCAGCGTTATCGGTGCGAGAGGGTCAGCACTGCGATCACCAACCCGCCTGCCAAGCGTGGTGATTATCGGCAGAAACCACAAATGACAACAACAAGGCAGCAACGGCCCCCAGTCCCCGGCAGCCCCGCTATTCCTAGCTCTGGCAGCGGTTATGGTAACGGCGGGGCAGGGGGTGCTAAGAATCTCCGGAAGAGATTCCGCTGCCAACCCCGACGACTTGACCTGGCAACATACAACGCACGCACTTTGAGGACCGACGAAAAGATCTTCGAACTGGAAGAAGCAGTAAACAAGTTACACTGGGATATTATAGGATTGTCGGAAGTCCGTAGAGAGGGGGAGGACACGATAATCCTCAAATCCGGTAACTTGTTCTACTACCGGGAGGGCGAACACCAGTCCCAAGGTGGTGTCGGGTTCCTCGTCCACAAATCTCTCGTCAACAGCGTTGTAGAAGTTAACAGCGTGTCCAACAGGGTAGCGTACCTGATACTCAGAATTACCAAACGGTATTCGTTGAAGGTCATCCAGGTTTACGCACCCACATCATCGCATCCAGATGATGATGTAGAGGTTATGTATGAGGACATTTCCAAAGCCATGCATACCTCTAGGACCTTCTACAACGTTGTTATGGGTGATTTCAACGCAAAACTCGGCGAACGAAGCGGGGCAGAGTTGAGAGTGGGGCAATTTGGGTATGGGCAACGGAACCAGAGGGGACAGATGCTCGCTGATTTCATGGAAAAGGAGGGACTCTATATGATGAACTCTTTTTTCAAGAAACAGCCGCTCCGAAAATGGACCTGGCTGAGTCCTGATGGTTCCACGAGAAACGAGATTGACTTCATCATGTCTACGAAACGGAACATATTCAATGATGTCTCTGTGATCAATCAAGTGAAAACTGGGAGCGATCACCGTATGGTAAGAGGCACATTGAATATCAACGTACACCGAGAGCGGTTCAGACTGGTGAAGTCTACGCTCCGACCCACTCGCGCGCATATCCAAAACCCCGAGAGCTTTCAACTAGAGCTGCAAAACCGCTTCGCCTGCCTCGAGGATTGCGAATCTGTGGACGAGCTAAACGATAGGCTAGTGGAAACTGTCCATACGGTTGGGATGAAATTTTATAAACCCCGTAAAAAGCAAACCAAGAGATTCTCAGACCATACTCTTAATCTCATGGAACAGAGACATGCAATGAGCTTGCAGTCTACAGCAGACGCGTCCGCATATCGGCAGATCAATAGACAGATCTCTAAATCGCAAAAGCGTGATGTGCGACACTTTAATGCCGAGCGTATACGAGATACCATCGAACGCAACAAAGGCACTAAAGTGTTCGCAAAAGATTTGTCTATCGGTCAGAGCCAGTTGACGCGGCTGAAGACCCATAACGGCGAACTCATTGCATCTGGACCTGAGATTCGGAGGGAGGTTGAGAGTTTCTATGGACAGTTGTACACATCGACTTGCAAGCCTATTGATAGTTTGGCTAAAGATCCCCGTGCCAAACTGACCCGGCATTATACCGAAGATATCCCGGACGTCAGCTTGTACGAGATTAGTATGGCTCTCAAACAGATGAAGAACGGCAAGGCACCGGGTGATGACGGAATCACAGCGGAACTCCTGAAGGCGGGTGGAAAACCCATTCTTAAAGTCCTTCAGCGAATGTTCAATTCCGTCATTCTGGAAGGCACGGTGCCCAAGGCATGGCATAGGAGCGTGGTAGTTCTGTTCTTCAAGAAAGGTGACAACACCTTATTGAAGAACTATAGACCTATTGCGCTGCTAAGTCATGTCTATAAGCTGTTCTCGAGGGTCATTACGAATCGTCTCGCTCGCAAGTTTGACGACTTCCAGCCCCCCGAACAAGCCGGATTCCGAAAAGGCTTTAGTACCATAGACCACATCTTTACGCTGCGGCAGATTATACAGAAGACCGAGGAGTATAATCGGCCACTTTGCTTGGCGTTCGTGGACTATGAGAAAGCCTTCGATTCGGTGGAAACATGGGCCGTGTTGAGATCTTTGCAGAGATGCCGAATTGACCACCGGTACATACACGTGTTGAAGTGTTTGTACGAAAACGCCACTATGTCAGTCCGTATACAGGACCAAAGCACAGAGTCTATCCAACTGCAGCGTGGAGTGCGACAGGGAGATGTTATCTCCCCGAAGCTCTTTACTGCGGCGTTGGAGGACCTGTTTAAGCTTATGGAGTGGAACGGACTGGGCATCAACATCAACGGCGAGTACATCACTCATCTACGGTTTGCCGACGACGTGGTCATTATGGCAGAGACTCTGGAAGATCTCAATGCAATGCTCGATGACCTCAGCAGAGCTTCTCGACAGGTGGGCCTAAAAATGAACATGGATAAGACGAAAGTTATGTCCAATATCCATGTTCCGCTCCACCCAGTCATCGTTGAGAACTCAGCTCTCGAAATTGTTGACGAATACTCATACCTGGGACACATAGTCCAGCTAGGTAGGTCCAATTTCGACAAAGAGGTTAGCCGCCGAATCCAACTCGGTTGGGCAGCGTTCGGGAAATTACGGCATCTCTTTTCGTCCAATATCCCTCAGTGCCTGAAGACAAAGCTCTTCGAACAGTGCGTGTTGCCAGTGATGACCTACGGCTCCGAAACGTGGTCGCTGACTATGGGCCTTATACGAAAGTTCAGAGTCACTCAGCGTGCGATGGAAAGGGCTATGCTTGGAGTTTCTCTACGTGATCAAATCAGAAATGAGGAGATCCGTAGCAGAACTAAAGTCACCGACATAGCCTTACGAATCGCGAACCTGAAGTGGCAATGGGCGGGCCACATAGTCCGACGGACCGATGGACGTTGGGGCCCGAAGGTGCTGGAGTGGCGACCCCGCACCGGGCGGCGCAGTGTAGGTAGACCCCCCACAAGGTGGACCGATGACATAAAGAGGGTCGCCGGTAGCCGCTGGAGCCAGGCGGCGCAAGATCGGGCCTTGTGGGTATCATTTCGTGAGACCTATGTCCAGCAGTGAACGTCCATCGGTTGAAGCGACGACTAATGAAGTTACCACCCTTGTTATGAGTAGATTTCTATAATAGACTCATATCTTATTGATTAATCTGACATTCTAATGCGTTCGCCAACGTCACATTCATTAGTGGAGGTCTTTTTATGGATTATATCATTTCGCCGGTACCTTGAGTTCAATGTCGCATGCTCCAAAAATTATATGCCATTCGGTAAACAAAAACAGTTACCAGCCTCAAGGTCACCATTTTTAGACATTAACACGACTAGAACACCGTGAGAATAGTTGACACAATTATCTTATTATTATATTCTATGTGGCTTTTCAGTTGAAGTATTTAAAAGAGGATACTTTTTTTTAAGACATGATCTCGTACATTAATCGCATTACTTTTTATAGAGTAAATTTGAACTACTATTCTCTTACCACGAAATCTCTGAAACCATAGGTCTGATTGAATTGAAATATGGTTGCTAAGAACCGATTTATTAATTTAAGCCTCTTGGAACTGGAAGTATTAAGCTTTGATACAGAGACCTATTATTTCTATTTTTGCTTGTGGAGACATACTGGTTATTTCGACTTATAGGAGGTTCAGATGTTGAGCAACGTGGGTTTTGGGTTAAAAGAGAAAGGAATACATACAATTTCAGTTTGGGAGACTTTCAATTTCATTTACTTCTTCTGACTATGATATCGTAAAGTCCTGGTTACGTTAATTATCTTTAATATATTCCATATTAATACAAAGTTGAAATTGGGGGATTACGTGAATCACAGACTAATTGTAATGTCCTTTTATTTGGGTATAGACTTGTCTTCCATGTATATATATTATATTATATTGTTATTATTCATATATATAACGCTACCTCTAGATTTCGGAAAGTTTGTTTTCTAAAAGGGTTGCCTGGAAGAGATCACTACGTAGTGGTAAGGCCGCCTGTTGCATTCTTTAATTTAATTTTTTTTTTCTGTTTATTTTGTTACTTAATTTGATGTTTTTTCTTTTTGTGTGTGTTATGTTTTATTTAGATTATTAGTAACGTGTTGTTCAATGTAGAATGCAATAAAGAGTTCTATCTATCTATATAAATTAATCCTTAAATATCTCTGTTACGTGTCACAATTCGCCATTTCAGCGTCAATGCCCCCCCCCCCGCGCCGAAGCGGGGATAATCTCTTTTGCAGACTAATTATTCTAATCATAGGTTAACTGCAAAGTTCACAGATTACACATAAGACGAATCTTGTTATGTATCTGTGAACATTGTGCTAGTCTATAATTAGATTTAAATACCCCCCAACTCAAGCTTCTTTGTGAGGAATGGCGTACAACGATAACGTGCTTTTTTATTAGCTTAAGCATGCATAAGTTATTTATAATGTTTGTTAATTAACATATATGAAGAAACTCTATACCCAATACGGATATTGCACATAGACTAATCACAAAGTTCACAGATACATAATATATTTTTCGACGGGGGCGAAATGTTTAAGAAACATAGGTACCCGAAAACTGGGGAAAATAAATCGGGATATATGGCAATTTTAACCAATAAAACACCCTCGGTAGCGTCATGTGCCTGCGGGGGTGTTTTCGGCCACCCGAGCAACGTATCAGTGCCACCCTTGTACAAATGTCTAATGAACTATGAAGATTATATTTATACGGAATAAATATATTAGTTTGTGGAGGAATTGTGTGAAATAAATTCTTATATTTTAACATTGTTTTCTTTATTAAAACAGGAAACAATTAGATATTGTCTTTCCTTAATGTCATTCTCAATGGCATTTATGCTTTTATTGTAAAGCTGAAGAGTTTGTTTGTTTCATATCAGGTTTGTTTGTTAGGTCCCATTTGAAAAATTCTTTCGTTGTTAGAAAGCCCATTTATCGAGGAAGGCCACAGATATATCATCGCGCTAAGACTTATGGTAGCGGTGCATCAATTAAGAATGTTACAAAAATCATGTCTGACAGAATTGTTAATCTTTTAACAGGTTGGTACAGGTGCTTACCAGTCGTGGTTGCTTCGGTAAATACCTGTATCAAACTGTTGGATGTAAGCCGTCAGCCAACTGTTACGAGATACAGCTTACCACACGGTGGCAGAATGTCCCGCCTGGGGTTCTCTGCGACTCATTATGACTCTCACTGGCTAATATTATAGATGTAATGCTCATCAGTGACCAGGCCTGGAGATCGGTTGCCTCCTTTTGCAAGAGTGTCATCTAGCTTAAGGAGGCACGACAAATGGAGAGGGTGAATGCCGCTGAGACACTCAAGCCCAAACGAAGGGGAGTAGGAAATAGGAGGCGGAGGTTCATGCAATTCCTCCCCCTGTAGAATATCTGCGACTACAACCGAGGGGTCAGAGAGGAATGCCTCAACGCGCCTCTGGCTCCCACTCATGGTTGACGATGGTCCCGCTGGGTTTTAGTGGGTATTGCAAGTTCTTCCCGCTCGCAGATTCCTACACTCCCGACCTCACAGTCGGGGTGCGTAAATGCATTTCCTAGCGTAAAAAAAGAAAACCTCTCGAAGTTAGCTCACTATAACAGTTTATTAATAACCAAATTTGTTCCTATTGTAGAGACAATTCTTAGGAATTGCGCGAATCGGTTAGTATGTAATACACCAAATTCATCAGATTAAACCATTTAAAATTGCTGTAGAAACTTAAATAGATATATGAATAAATTTTAATTTTTAAAGTGACAATTCTTTAGTCAAAGTCAAAATATCTTTATTCAAGTAGGCCTGTTATAGCACTTTTGAATCGTCAAATATTGTTTTTTTCGATATATTAATTAAATGAATGACTGATGATAACATTAAAGAACGACTTACAATCTAAAGTTACGAGGGTTCCTTCGCACCCTGATCTGAGAAGAGCCCACAACAAACTCAGTCGGGTGTACGTTTTTTTTGTTATCGTCATTACAATCGTCGTCGTCGTCGTCGCTTCAACCGATGGACGTCCACTGCTGGACATAGGTCTCACGTAATGATGTCTACAAGGCCCGATCTTGCGCCGCCTGGCTCCAGCGGCTACCGGCGACCCTCTTTATGTCGTCGGTCCACCTTGTGGGGGGTCTCCCTACACTGCGCCGCCCGGTGCGGGGTCGCCACTCCAGCACCTTCGGGCCCCAACGTCCATCGGTCCGTCGGACTATGTGCCCCGCCCATTGCCACTTCAGGTTCGCGATTCGTAGGGCTATGTCGATGACTTTGGTTCTGCTACGGATCTCCTCATTTCTGATTTGATCACGTAGAGAAATTCCGAGCATAGCCCTCTCCATCGCACGCTGAGCGACTCTGAGCTTTCGTATGAGGCCCATAGTCAGCGACCACGTTTCGGAGCCGTAGGTCATCACTGGCAACACGCACTGTTCGAAGAGCTTTGTCTTCAAGCACTGAGGAGTATCGGACGAAAATATCTGGCGTAGTTTCCCGAACGCTGCCCAACCGAGTTGGATTCGGCGGTTGACCTCTTTCTCGAAATTGGACCTACCTAGCTGGACAATGTGTCCCAGGTATGTATATTCGTCTACAATTTCGAGTGCTGAGTTCTCAACGATGACTGGGCGGAGCGGAACATGGATATTGGACATAACTTTCGTTTTATCCATGTTCATTGTTAGGCCCACCTGTCGAGAAGCTCTGTTGAGGTCATCGAGCATTGCATTGAGATCTTCCAGAGTCTCTGCCATAATGACCACTAATATTTATTTAAAATTTATTCTATATCTATGTACCTATAGAGCAATTCAGTCACTCCCATGCTTTTTCTAAGTATTCTTTCAAATTATAGAATGATTTCTCAATTAGTTTTCTTTTAATAAAAGATTTAAATTTATTAAGAGACATCTTTGTAACTTCTTCTGGGAGCTTGTAGCAACGTATACAGTTACCCTTGAATGACTTGTCAATTTTGTGTAGCCTATCAGAATTTTTTGGGCTTTATGGGTTAATTTCCTATGGATGAAACGCGTGATTAGCGTTACGAAGATGTACTGCGTTTTTTATGCTAATTCGTTTGAAGGTCACGTAGTTTTATTATTAAAAACACGTGGCATTTCCATTCACAATTCGTCATTTGAGATGTCAATAAAAAATTATATGTATTAATTTCGACACTTAATACTTGAATGACAAATGACTAACATATCTTACTTTTCCCCTGCTTCTAAGTCTCAAATCAAAAGTTTTACTTCTGATATGTGTATTTTGTACGCACGCACTTTTAATTTATTGCTTACACAGGTTAGCATTTGAATCATCGTGAATGATAGGAAGTGAAAATACAGCCTGATGGATGAATGGTAGCACGCAAATTTGATAGGTGATTTACTTATGGTTTCTATGTAGCATCGCAGCGGAAAGTAGGCTTCTGCGGAGTAGGCCTCTCCTAACCCTTGGATAGGCTTAAATGGAAACATGAGAATTTTTTTTATATTGCTGAGAGGTTAACGTTAGATTGTGCTCACACGTAGGTAAGTGATGTTTGATAGAAGCGCATAACTTGATAAGAGGCAGTTCACTTCTTATAGTGTCTACACATCGTACCGGAATACAAATATCTTTGTTAGGTAAAATTTATGTCAATTAATATATGAATAGGTGGCTCGTATTTGAATGTTACTCATTACATAACACACACACACACATACACACATACACACACACACACACACCCACACACACTGTTCATAAACAGACTTACACCCATGCGCAATCTCTCCGGCACTTATTAGCATAATAAACACAAATGTAATATCCTTAATTGGCCTTAAGATAGATTTAACAACACAAGCCTGTACAAATTGGGAAATACAATTTCCTAGAAGCCATACCGGAATCGAACCAAGGACCTCTATTAAATAGGAAGGAGATCCAATAGGATATACAAAAAATTCATTGTAAATTTATATTTTAATTGGTGTTTGTGAATACATTTGTTTTATATATAATACTTGAACACTTAACCGATTTTCTACAAAATTTTGATACAAATACTAAAGGGCAGCCTTGTGGTTGATGTGGTGTACATTGTCCAAAACCTTGAGCGCAAGAACGGCCTGTATACAGAGTTCTGTAGAGGTATGTAAAAAAAGGTAAACGGCACTGCTGAACGCAAGCCTCTTCACTCATAGAAGAGGAAAGAGGGTTACCAGAGCATAGACCCTCAACGCTACTCGACTGCAGGTAAGCAGGCATAGTACACAAGTGCACTCTCTATTCTTTCACTCTCATAGTCCAATTTGACGGGAACCCGAACCCGAAGGCTTAACGTGCTCTTCGAGGTATAGGGCTTTTATTTTTTCTCCAACCTGGCCTTTTGGGAGAAAGGCTATAACCCCCTCGATGGCCCTCCTCTACACATGTAAGAGGATACCAGACTTTCATCTGGCCACTCCTGTGCGATGTCTTACTCTTACTCATCCTATAATATTTTTTACTACAATGTAGCCTAAGGCCACGTTAAGATACATTCTTCTCAGGGTTGTATACTAAAGAACGGTGGGAGCCCTCTCTATAACCGCAGCTCCTCAGAGGGAAGGCTGGAGCATTGGACGACTGCTAGGAGGTTGTAGTATTATATGGCTGGAGCACATCGCGAGCTTCTAAACTTTTGGAAAACATTGATAACTTCTTAACAGAAATCCTAGGCCCTCATGTTTGTAGCTGAACAAATCAACCACTAGACCAATAAAGCAGTTAAAGGTATGTATTTCAGGGCAAATAGACAAATCAGTATTGAACCTTGTGTGCAATTTCCAGGTGGCAGAACTGAAACCTTCAAAAATGAGGTTTTCAAGATATTGAGACTAATGTAAAATCTCGGCAAGAGGGTTATTGTAGGCTTAACTAATGATTTAAGAACTTTTACTATGCCTTGTTGGGCACGAGTGGAGGGGGGGGGGGGCAATGAAACAGAACCACCAACATAACAAACACTGTATAATGTTTGGTATTTCGTTCTCTCCCACGACGATAAGGAGTTTTCACTTCAAAAAGAAAAATGATGTGGTTTTATGAACCGTCTGGGCAACATGAAACTGTAATATGCACGAATACGTAAAAACATAAATTGTAAACGATCAGCTGTAGTGTGCCGCCATATTGGCCGTGGCTGCTCTGTGCGAATGCGAATTGCGATACAGGAACAGAAAAATAAGAGGCGAGAGATAATATTTCACTTTAAACTTCGAGATAGCCGTTCTTGCGCTCACAGCCAAATGTACAGACTAATACAAGTGCGTTTCAAATAGGTATCTAATTCTAACAGTCGCATCCAGACCGACCGAGCCAAGGGAGCCAGATTGGGTAATTTCTTTTAGAAACATGATGAAAAATCGCATAATTATAGATGCATATTCGAGCTATATGAACTGCTGTAGTTCATCTAGCTGGAGTAGATAAGGTGACCTTGGATTGGATTGTAGCTCTATGCCGGACTTTTGGCCTGTCATCAAAATGACAAGATAATTGGGGTTAGGTTAGAAGGTAATGTTCAGCCACCTCAGCTTTTACGGTTTAGTCCTAATGTGAGACCTAGTAATGCGACCATTGATAGGTTGAAAGATGAATTTGTAATTGGGCGGTTATGAGATATTGAAAAACATGAAGGGAGAATAATGTACCTTGGATGTGGCTAATTTGGATCAGGGACTAGGGAATTATGGGGTGGAGGATGGAGGGTATTGACCGTAACTCAGTTCCTTGGATACGGCTTCATGTCTCAACCCAGCGACGAGTTGAGTATTCTAAAATTTCACATAAATTGAGAACAAAGTTATCTGGATGTAGCTAAGTTGAATCAGGGCTTAGGGAATTCTGAGGTGGAGGATAGAGGGTATAGACCGTGACTAAGTTCCATGAATACAGCTTCATGTCTCAACCTAGTGATGGGTTAAAAGGGGGATTCTGAGATGTCACATGAAGAGAGGACAAAATTCCCTGGATGTGGCTAAGTTGAAACTGGGCCTAGGGAGTTATGGGGTAAAGGAAGAGTTGGGGAAATTGGATATTCTGAAGTGGAAGACAACGAAAGAATTAAGCCTCTTGGATAGGTCTTTTTCCAAACCGGAAGATATCACAAAGGAGAATGTCCACGAGCTGAGGATCCCGCAGGATTCTTTTTCCTGATGTTTCGCCCTAAAAGTTCGATAACTGTGCTCGATCGATTTGTATACGCCTAATCACAAAAATCGCATAAATATTTCTCTTAAAACACCTCATTTACTTTAAAGTTGGCACATCATCGTGATCACATAATACTATTTATAATTTAGAATTTTAAATGTATAGTTGTTTAAGACGTAACACATTGCATAAACGTTCTCTAGTAAAGCATTTCATTTTTTTAACACAGGATTCAGTTCCAACTGTAGATATATTATCTAATTTTATTCCCAATCAATACATGATCTTAAAATGACGTTACACATGAGTCATATAAAGATCATCAAAGTTTACGTAGACAGGTGACTTTATGTACGTCGTAAGTGTGATATAATAAATTATGTGACTCGTATCTAACGTAAATTTTGAGAAGGCACAATTTTATTTAGACGTCACTGTGACGTAAACTGTGGACGTACTAGAAAACTCCGTTACTCTTGGAAAATACCATTGCCTATAGACTTATCGAAATTTTACAATAAATGTTCAGTGATTCGAGTAAATAACAGCTCATTTTTTAACCTAGTACAACGTCTATAGAGCAACTGAATCCTGTTTACAGGTCATGTGACAAAAGTATACACTTTTTTTAACGCTACATAACTAAATAAATTAATATATTTGCCCCATGCCTAGACAAATTAGATAATTCTCAAAGTATGCGCTATATCTAGACATATTAAAAACTTTCCTAAAATTCGCCCATTGTTTGGACTATTTTGTCCAAACGTGATCAAGTTAGAAAATCATTACCTAATTTTACCCAAAAACTAGACAAATTAGAAAAACCACATCTTAAATTTGCCCCAAACCTAAACATATTAAGAAAGAACCTTTTTTTACATTTGACCCAAAAGCAGAAAATTAGGATAACATATTTCACTAAACTTGTCCTAAAATTAGACAAGTTTACAAAATTTCCTAAATTCGCCCAGTCTTAGACCAATTAGAAAACTTTATAAACACACTTCTCTTAATTCCGAGAACCAATCACGAGACTATCTAATAAAGCGAGTGCTTACAACCATAACACCAACGAGGGCTTTTATATATGTTCTATATTAATTATATATATATTAAATTAGTTTCTTATTTAGAAAACATAGCAATATAAGGTATACACTAGCTACATTTAAAATTTACATCATATCAGCTATACATACAACTATGAACATTCATTTATAAACCTGGAACGTCGGTATAAAATCTACACAACACATACAAATAGTCAATATCTACCTACACTAGTCTAAACATTTAGGAATAACATTAACATTTCAGGCACAATTTTATTAATAGAACCCCTGGACTGAGTCAACAGCAAAATATAGATTATATTCAATATTATTATAGATTATAAAGTGAACATATAACCTTTATTGTTAGATTGTTTAACAATCAGATTTAACACAAGCAAAAATAATTCAAAACTCCATTATTACAAGAGTAACTTTGCTTATATTATAAGTTAAGAGATTATAAGGAAACCCACTCAGTTTTCGAAGTGAAACTTCTTTAGGCTTTAAGGGTAAATTTTTTCCAGATGAAACACTTGATTAGTTTCATGAAGATGTGCAGCGTTTTAATGATAATTCTTTTGAAGGTTAGGTAGTTTTAATATTGAAAAAAAAAACCTGTGGCATTTTTATTTACAATTTGACGGCCTCGCTGGCGCAGTGGTGCGAGTATTTGCTTNCAGCTTTTTAATGATAATTCTTTTGAAGGTTAGGTAGTTTTAATATTGAAAAAAAAAACCTGTGGCATTTTTATTTACAATTCGACGGCCTCACTGGCGCAGTGGTGCGAGTATTTGCTTCGCTAGCGGAGGTCCCGGGTTCGATCCCCGGTAGGACGAATTTAGAAAATTGTATTTTCTAATTTGTCTAAGTCTGGACTGCTGGGAAGCTTCGGCCGTGGCTAGGTACCACCCTACCAGCAAAAACGTACCGCCAAACAAAGAAACTTGTGTTCCGGTACGATGCTGTGTAGAAACCGTGTAAGGGGTATATCGCCTCTTAACAAATTAGCGCGCTTCCATCTTAGACTGTATCATCACTTACCATCAGGTGAGATCACAGTCAAGCGCTAATCTGTCAGCAATAAAAAAAAAAATTCTTCATTTGAAATTTCAATAAATTATTTTGCATAAAACATAAAATAATAATTAATTTACAAATATTTTGTATAAATTTAAACTGAGGTTAAGTATTTTTACTATTTACAAAAACCCACGAGGAATTAATAATATAATTAATATTCATCAACTGAGATTTTACTATGTTATTTTTAAAACAATATAGAATAAATGTATTTTAATAATTCTCTTTAATTAATTATTGAATTCAAAATACTTTCCATTTTCAAATTACAATGTCAAAAATTGTAGTGTGAAACACTTTAATGTAAATATTCAAAGAAAAAAATTAAATTTATAATTTGTATTAATTTTCGAAGCCAATTTCAATGCCAATTAAATTCCTACCATATCTTCTCTTTTCCCTCCCTCTGAGTCTCGGAAATGTAAAGTTTTACATTTGCATAAATATAAAAAGGTAAAGTAGCAGCCCATTAAAGTCCCACTGCTGGGCACAGGCCTCCTCGCTCATATGAGAGAGGGTTTTTAGAGCATAGACCCACCACACTGCTCCATTGCGGATTGGCAGGCATAGTACACAAGTGCACATATAAACAGGAGTTAAAATTATTTTGCCAAAAAAAATTCACTTCTGTCATGTGTACTTTTTTCAATATTAAAACGTGACGTTTTGAGTGTAGTTTGCCCAAATATGAATGTGGGTCCTGTGACAAATAAAACAATAAATTTTTTAAGCTAAGGGAAGAAAAGTTAAAAATAGTAACTATGCCCATTGCATAGTTACTAGAGGCGATCTTATCGTTTCATATGTACCTCTAACAGCAATGATAGGTTATAATTTAATACATCAAAGGTTTTCAAGTTTTGACTAACTTTAGATTTGGGAACATAAAACTAATTTTAATAACCAATTTTTGTTGTTGACTGCACTCCAGTATTGGGTAAATAAATATGTAATAAGCACCTGTAAACAACATTGAGGTCATATCCTAGCATTTTCAACTCACTAACTATTCATAATACAAGGCATTTATATACAACGGTGTCGATTGTAATGTACCATTCTCCAAACTTATTTGGAGATAAAGGAAAAGTTATATTGGATTTAAATATAGACATTCGGATGTGGGATATAATGCTAATGTTATACGTACTTAAATGATTGTTGATTGAATTATTTTTAGACGTAAACAACCTCTTTTTGCTATACGTCAAAATTGACATAAATAAAATGTTAATTTGACGTTTTGGTAAAATTTTTGTTATGTTGGCAGAAATGTTACCTTTTAAACTAAAAAAATGATAGTTTACGTCCTTGTTAGAAAAACATAATATTTTTCTAAAAGAAAAATTTTTGCTTTTGTATCTAGAAAAAGGTAATTTTTATCTCATATATTATCAAACAATACTTTGGATGAACAAAAGATATTTTTCTTTTCATTTTTGTTCATAATTAAACGAATAATAATAAAATAAACGATTATTTTAATCGAGTCGTGTAACTATTTACAGGCATATCCAAAGCCCGTCAGACCAAACCAAGACAAATTATGTACGTAAGTTAGCCCCACACACGTACACACATACATAATTGCACGCACACTTACTACTTATATTAACATTAAATATTTAAAAAAATGTGGTTCACTTACAAATGAGTACGTTTTCCAAACGCCTGTTTTAGATTGTGTAAATTTAAAATTAGCGAATTTTAATTGAGAGATGTTCACTTAGAATCGACACCATTGTATCAGATATACATGAATAACAACTTATATTGTTACTTACATCGAAATTAATTTCAATAAAAGTACTTCTATAAATGGCTTCTTAAATTTATATTTCGAAGTGAAACTTCTTTAGGCGCATGAGGGTAACATTTTTACGGATGAATCACGTGATTATCGTAACGAAGATGTGCGGCAGGTACATTTAATATTTACCATCAACACGTGGCATTTTAGGTTCCGTCTCTTCATTTAATCATTTAATATAGTATTTTTCATAAAATATATCATAAATTCTCTTTTCTAAATAATTTCTAATATAGACAAAAAACACGTGGCATTTTGATTTACTATCGGCATGAATGAAAATGGAAATGTAAAGTTTTACATTCTAATAAATATAAACAAGACTTAAAAATTAGTTTGTCAAAGAAGTTTCACTTCTCACATGTATACTTTGTACGCACGCACTTTTTTTTTAATAATTTCAATATATCGATTAGACAAATATACAAATTGAAAGGGAAACAGTCCGAAATTTATGGAGGAAAAATGTATATTAATTGGTGCCAAATATAACATGGCAAAGAGTCGAAAAAACGTTTCGAAATGGTCTTACATGAACAGTTCGGACCAATGGCAGTAAATTCAGTGCTTCGGTGTTATCGAAAGCTGTAATTATCTTTGCAATATAGTTTTTCAACCAACTGAGACACGGCAGTCTTCAGTGCTTCTAATAGATGGCGTTACAGTTTTAGTGTGCCTAATGGTGCTGCCACGCTGCTGTTTAAAAATGCTTTCAAACAAAAGCGGCCCCAGCAGCGACCCGGCCAACTTCTAGTCTTCCAGTAAAAGCCAAATTGAAGGTCTACGGAGCCTACGTCCGCTCCAGACTGACACATGCGACTCCTACCTGGTACTCTTTCTGGTCAGGGTACCAGAAGCAAAGGCTGCAGATCCAGTAGAATAAGTGCCTACGTCTAATAGTAGGAGCTACTAGGTACGTCAGAAATTACGTCAAACAAGACGTGACACACGGACGCCCACTGTGGAGGAGTTCGTCCGCCAAATTTCCCGAAGTATGTTTCCCTAACAGACAACTCCCCGCATACACACGTCCACAGCATTGCCAGTAAAAATCAAAGAACGGCAAATACTGGGCGTCCCCTGCCTCGTGAGCTCCACTTCCGGACGTAGGCGATGACGACGAAGACGAGACAGTGGCAGTGGCAACAGCCGGACTCGACGATGTACTCGAGTGCCTGGATGGACCCGCTAACTAGGTTGGCGGGAACGAGCTCGTTTTAGTGCGGGCATAATATATTACCGGCCAACACTGATGCCCGAGGAAATGCCCGGGCAATGAGGCCCGTACTCCTAAACAATGTTGAGAAGAACCCCGGATGATGGATGCTTTCAAACATTTTCAAATGTTAGAAATTGTTACATGATTTATGCGCTCCTACACTGAAAGGAATGTTTACAAACATTTATCACACTTGAAAACATGGCATCGGCACGCAGTTTGGACAGAACAGGTACTCTCCACTTACCCTGCTGTCGCCGGCATGCATGTTTACTTACAAATTGTTAACTAACAATTTTGTTTAGAAATCTTTACTAATACTACCTAACATGAATACGGTTTTTAACATTGTGGTTAAATGTTTGTTACAAAATATGTATAAACATTTATAAACAGTTGCATGGCAGCACCAATAGACACGTGAAAAATGTATGAAAGCGTATATGTACATTTAAATATCTGCATAGTACACAATATTATCACAAAATCTGACGTGAAAAGCAAATTGCATCCTAAAATTGATAAAGCAATGGAAAGGGCTATGCTCGGGGTTTCCCTACGTGATCAAATCAAAAGGAGATCCGTATGAGAACTAGTCACCGACGTAGCCTAACGAATTGCAAAGCTGAAGTGGCAATGGGCAGGGCACATAGTCCGCAGAACCGATGGACGTTGGGCGGCCTCGCACCGAAAAACACAACGTCGGCAGACCCCCCACCAGGTGGACCGATGATATCAGGCGGGTCGCTGACAGCCGCTGGATACAAGCGGCGCAAGATCGGGCCCATTGGAATTCATTAAAAAAGACCTTTGTCCAGCAGTGGACGTACATCGGTTGAGACGACGACGAATTAATACATGGTTAATATGTGAGGGCCAAAACCCTGTAGAGAATTGGATAAATTGAGTGCTAACAACTTTATTGTACCTCAGTTGCTGGGCTCAAGGGTAAAGTCAAGGTCAATGGGTCAAGTCAAGAAAACTTCGTTTTATTCCCTTAAGTTCATTTTGAAAACGCGCAATATAATTTTTATAATGAATTTCATTTCTAGGATTCAATACTTTTACTTGAGTCACCCATATAATTTCCATAGATGCCAAAATTGTTAACAACAACTTCACCTATATTTCACACATCATCCAAAAGAATAAAAGAGAGTATTTTAAATAGATATCAACAACCAAGAGTTACTAAAAATTCACACACCTTAGGTAAATGCACTGGTATTGTATTCAAGTATCTTACAGATTGAAAGATACCTTTATATATTGGCATGTGTATCTTAGATAGAAGATAGATACAATGGTGGATTAATAATAGATAGTATGTAATGATCAAGTAATACTTGCGTCATCCGCTAACGAGCTTCAGGAGATGCTAAATATTATGAATGAAGCTTTGAAAGGGAAAGGAATGAAAGTGAATGTAAACAAAACGAAAGTTATGCTTTTTGAACGAGATGAATCTATGATGAATGGCAATATTTTGATAGATGGGGAACAAGTGGAAGAGGTGAAAGAATTTGTATACTTGGGATCTAAATTTACAAAAGATGGAACATGTGAAAGTGATATCGAAAGGAGAGTGAATGCAGGGAATATGGTAAATGGTGCTCTGCATGCTTTTATGAATAGCCAGATGGTGTCTCAAAGGGCTAGACTGGCAGTGCATGCTGGAGTGTTGGTGCCAACACTTATGTATGGTAGTGAAAGTTGGGTATGGCAGAAGAATCACAAAAGTAAAATAAATGCGGTAGAGATGAGAGCGTTGAGAAGCATGAGTGGATTAAAACTGAGTGACAGAGTAAGAAATAGTGTGATAAGAGAACGTTGTGGTATAAAAGAAGACGTAGTGACTAAAATTGAAAAAGGTATGCTTAGATGGTTTGGGCATGTAGAGAGAATGAATGAAAGGAGACTGACAAAAAGGATTTATGAGTCAAGAGTGAATGCGAAAGTTGGAAGGGGAAGACCAAGGCGAACGTTCCTGGACCAAATCCAGGACATTTTAAATAAGGGTCAGGTCAAGAGTACTCTAAACCGACGAACTTGTATGAAAGGTTTAATGAGATTGAAAGAAGCGAAGGAGATATGCAAGGATCGTGGCAAGTGCCTCTCTGCCTACCCCTATGGGAATGAGGCGTGATGTTATGTATGTATGTATGTAGTATGTAATGACGATAGATACTATTACAATTATATAGTAGATCTAAAATAGAGACTACCGTAGATCTGATATAGAGGCAATGATAAATCGAAGACAGATAATATAGTAGATATAAGATAGAAACTATCTTAGATCAGATATAGACACAATGATAGATTTAAGATAGATACTATCATAAATTTCATAAACATAAGACCGAAAACCTGTAATACAATAGATAGTTACCGAAGGTCATTCAAAAAAGATACTATTATTGATCTAAGATAGATAACATAGTAGATCAAAGATAGGTACTATATTAGGTTAAAGATAGATATCACCATATACTTAAGATATCATGTTATTATTTTAGATCGAATATAGATAGTATCTTGTTATGAAATTATTGCATCTTGTCTTTAATCACATTACATTAACATTAACTTAAATAAAATTTCATTATATTACTACTTGTAATACAAATCATTACAAAACTTTAAGCATTATTAATTAACTATAGAAAATTCCCATCGCCACTTAAAAAGCCCACGACTAAGTACCCCGAACGGGTTTGAAACTAGTCGGGATAATTTTTTTAAACAGTCTCATTTCCTGAAGAGCCTAGTACAGCAGTTCAAGAACAGCAGTATCCTGCAGGCGTTGTACTACACGGTCGTGTAGCGAGGGAATCGCTAGGAGGGTTGGAAGTGTGTCACCAGGAGTTTGGTGGCCTTCGCCAGGTCGTAGGCAGCGTTTCTAACCTGATCCAGGGGTGCTCTGGTGGAGCAGGCCAGGATCACATCCTCGCTTGCAGTACGGAGGTCCATTATCACCTGTTGTAGTGCTGAGTCAGTGCATGTCTGCAAAGAAGTAAAGCATTCCTAGATTATCTTCCTAGGATTCCAATTTAGTACCTCTGCTAGTAGGATAACATACAAAAATTATGTCCTAAATTGGCCCTGCCAAAAATCGCAACCAGGACCTCTGTTACCTTGGCGGTTACCCTCATTTGCGAGACCGTCATCTCGCTGAAGGAAGCAAATGAGAAGCTAAAAAGCAAGCGGCTGAAGCCCTCCCTCGCCGTCGGAAGAGGCTGGATAGCAGAATTCGCACGCATGCGCTTCATGCTTTACCCTATTAAGTGGTAGGTCCTTAATATCGATGTCATCCAGGTCACTAGAGTGGAACGCGGAAAAATTCCTTAATCGGGATGCGTAAAGGCATTTCCCCGCGCAAAATCATCTGTTGCCTAAAGTATTAAAAGTGTGAAGAAGAAAAGAATACAAACCTGTGGGAACAAGGCTAGCAGCGCAGATACTGTCCCTCGTATAGAGTCAGCACATTCAGGTAACTTGCTCCTGTGTAATCTCGCAGCAGCCCACAGGTCCTGAATGCACCTGGTTACGGCTTCTGCACGTTTCTGAACTTCTAGACCTTCGCTCGCTGTTACCAATCCTGCACCGGAGCTTGAGGCTCCATCATCAGATACACTGGAGACTCCGCCCTCGAGGGCACTCTGTGTTAATGACCGTTCTAATCCAGGAATACTTGTAAGCTGGAAAGGCATATTTGTCATCAACACCACAGATTATAAAATGGCGAGCGACTTTGAAAGGGGTATTTTTTTTGGTGGTTGGTGGTAAGTTTCTTTTTGCAGACAGATTGGGGCTTGAGTGTAAATTTATCTGATGGTAGGTGATGACACTGTCTAAAATGGTGCTGATTAATTTAGCAAGAGGCAATTTATTTTTTAATGGTTTGTATTACATAAAACATTATATCGGAATGCAATTTTTTTATAATTAACTCTGAAGCCTCTCAGTAATCCATATCTAGATAAATTACTTATTTGATATGATATCACAATGCTATTATGTGTTTATTTTGAAAATCCGTGAAATACATTATTATATAGTCAGAATATTACATTGTATCACTTATTAAAGGTGGTTTCAAAAGTTCACTTTATAATTTTATCACGTATGATAAACTCTACGCTGATGATCAAGTAATACTTGCGTCATCAGCTAATGAGCTACAGGTGATGCTAAATATTATGCAAGAAGCTTTGAAAGGGAAAGGAATGAAAGTGAATGCAAACAAAACGAAAGTTATGCTTTTTGAACGAGATGAATCTATGATGGATGGCAATATTTAGATGGTGAACAAGTGCAAGAGGTGAAAGAATTTGTATACTTGGGATCTAAATTTACAAAAGATGGAAGATGTGAAAGTGATATTGAAAGGAGAGTGAATGCAGGGAATATGGTAAATGATGCTCTGCACGCCTTTATGAATAGCCAGATGGTGTCTCAAAGGGCCAGACTGGCAGTGCATGCTGGAGTGTTGGTGCCAACACTTATGTATGGTAGTGAAAGTTGGGTATGGCAGAAGAATCACGAAAGTAAAATAAATGCGGTAGAGATGAGAGCGTTAAGAAGTATGAGTGGATTTAAACTGAGTGACAGAGTAAGAAATAGTGTGACTAAAACTGAGAATGGTATGCTTAGATGGTTTGGGCATGTAGAGAGAATGAATGAAAGGAGACTGACAAAAAGGATTTATGAGTCAAGAGTGAATGCGAAAGTTGGAAGGGGAAGACCGAGGCGAACGTTCCTGGACCAAATCCAGGACATTTTAAATAACGGCCAGGTCAAGAGTACTCTAAACCGACGAACTTGTATGAAAGATTTAATGAGATTGAAAGAAGCGAAGGAGATATGCAAGGATCGTGGCAAGTGGAAGGA
>JACTOM010000906.1:86491-136103 GCA_015832385.1 Elymnias hypermnestra | reverse complement strand
TTTTCAATTTTAGTCACTACGTCTTCTTTTATACCACAACGTTCTCTTATCACACTATTTCTCACTCTGTCACTCAGTTTTAATCCACTCATGCTTCTCAACGCTCTCATCTCTACCGCATTTATTTTACTTTTGTGATTCATCTGCCATACCCAACTTTCACTACCATACATAAGTGTTGGCACCAACACTCCTGCATGCACAGTCAGTTTTGCCCTTTGAGACATCATCTGGCTATTCATAAAGGCGTGCAGAGCACCATTTACCATATTCTCTGCATTCACTCTCCTTTCAATATCACTTTCGCATGTTTCATCTTTTGTAAATTTAGATCCTAAGTATACAAATTCTTTCACCTCTTCCACTTGTTCCCCGCCTATCGAAATATTGCCATTCATCATAAATTCATCTATTCATATAATATCAATCCAACAATTATAACAACAGTGTTCTCAAACACGTGTTAATCTACAATCGTAATCAAAAAAAAAATTGTACGTCCCAAATTACTTAAAACAAAAAATAATTTGTGACGTTTGGCGATCCCCTATTCTTTCTATCACACGAGACGTTAAAAACCATAACTCGTTTTATAACCAGAGATGATAGCAATATACTAATTATTAGTATAAATAAAACCATTTTAAGGGGTTGTATTTATAATGAAAAAAAAAACTGTAATAGGGAGAAAATCATTTAGAAGTGAGACGGCTATATTAGACGTTTACTCGTTCTATCAAATACGGTTGTCAGTCGCAATTATGGCAGGAAAACACATTCCAGATTCTAAAGCAAAACTTAGAAGTTTCCTGAGAAATAGTGTTGTGAACCGATTACAATTTTGTACATATCGATTATTTCGGAAAGAAACCGGTTATTTAGATTGAACAAAATAACACTATAATATGTCATCACATGCTTATTAAGTATTTAATGGAATTTTAGAAAATATTTACGGATTTGACAAATTTAAGAATTTGTGGCCTTATTGATGATTCAAAATCAACATATTCTTCATTCAATTGGGCTCAAAACACTTTTGAATCGTCAGTAGTCTGCCTAGTTGATTGGTTGGTTCCGCCGAGAAGAAACCGGTAAGAAACTAAACGGTTACTCCTTTAAACATTATTTATGTACGTTGCATTGTGTTTAGCTAAATATATCATCAACAAAAAGCTAAATAATCTTCAACATTATAATATGCGTTTTGCAATAGGACATTTTTAACACGTTTCCTAAAACTATATGGAGGCAAACCCAGAAGTGATTCGGGTATCTTATTAAAATGCATATGCTCAACCCGATATATGACTTCTGAACCATCTTCACTCTAAAAAATAGCATTACAAGTGTCTTTATTTCTTGTATTAAAATTAAAATTAGGCCAATAACAGATACTCCCCGCCAGTCCATACTCGCACAAATTTGTAAATGAAATTTCCTAAATCTGCCTTGTCGAGTATTAAATCCAAGACTTCTGTTACTGAAGAAAGTACTCACAGCGTTGTGCTATCTCAAATATGTGTACCGCATCAATAGGTTTCAGTTTATATAACTGTTATTTAACAGTTACTAGAAAACCCGTTTTTTTAAAGTTTATGAAAATAATTCACATCACTACCGCGAAACTATGGATGACAACCAGCTACATCGGTCTTGTCAAAATATAAGGTGAAATAGGGGCTCATAATTAGTATATTATAATTGAATTAGTATAATTAATGATTAGTACCTGGTGTTTAGTAACCTGCCAGTTATTCTTTGGTCCCTCCCTAGGCTCAAACATACTGACCGGCCGCACGGCGCTCTTCAGGGACCTTACATCCACATCCTCGGACAGGACCAACTGATCGGTTTCTAGGCTCCGGCCTCGCTCCTGTGGAGTAAGGTCCAGGGTGTTGCTGTCATTGATGGAGTTTTGTGAAGTCATGCTGAGGTCATCGTCTACGCTGCTCGTGGTTTTCAAAGCGCTGTTCTCTTTCGTCAGCTGTTCCACTATCGTCTGGAGGTTCTTTAGCTGATTCTTCAGTTCAGTTATGGTGGAATCCCTGTTATCCAACTCCTTCTTCAGTGTTTCTATCTCTTGCTTTTTTTCTGGAACGTGTGCTGGGAGTGGAGAAAGTGTTCCAGAAAGTTCCAGGAAAGAATGTTCCGTCGGGAGCGATGGGTTGTATGTGGACGATACTGTTTCTCCAGCTCTTGGATCTAAGCTGGATATCTGTTTGGAGATATTCATCACTTTAATATTTTAGATTTTTAGATGATTTTTTAAAATGCATAAGAGGTTAATTACGTCTTAACAGCTTAATGCGCTTTCTTTTTAGACTGTATCATCACTTATCTTTTGATAAGATTACAATCAAACACTCACTTGTCAATATTAAAAAAATTGTCTGTTTATAATTACGGTATTTGTATTAAAAGTTCAATTTTAATATTAGTGTGTGCGTATGTATGTGTTTATTTCGGCTAGTCAATGAAATACCTGGACCGAATTTGATGAAACTTTCACAGCTGTCATATCAAGAATTAAGACGGAAACACTGCGGAAAATAATTAATTACTTTCATATAAAATAAGTTATTAAGATTGTTTTTTAACAAACACATATATAACATCAAGCCCCATTCCCACAGGGGTAGGCAAAATCCTTCCACTTGCCACGATCTCTTCATTCTCATTAACCCTTTCATGTAAGTTCTCGGTTTAGAGTACTCTTGACCTGGCCCTTATTTAAAATGTCCTGGATTTGGAAGAAACGTTCGCATTGGTCTTCCCCTTACAACTTTCCCATTCACTCTTGATAAATCTTTTTAGCCAGTCTCCTTTCATAATTAACAAATATATATCCACCTTCTTCGACTTTGCTGACAGGCTAGTACCTAGCCACAGCCACAGCCTCCGACCAGACTCAGGTAACTTAGAAAATTTGAATGTCTAAATTTTGCCTTGTCGAAAAAATCGTACCCAGGACCTCTGCTAGCGAAGCTGCCAGAAATGAATAAATAGCTAATGATTACAAGTAGATATTTGTCGTCACATGTATAACATTCGCTGTTTGGACATATTTTTACATTTAAGTTCATGACATTTTATATTTATGATATACATACGTCGAGCTCGATCGGTGCTAGGGCAGCATAATCTTCGTCGGAGGCAACTGAGTCGTAGAGGGGTTCGTCGTCAGACATTTGGGAGAAATGCTTGAGGTGGCTCGCAGACAACAGCGGATTCATGGGTCCTGATAAACCTGGCAAACAAACGGAATAAATATATTCCAATAATAATTATATCAACTGCTCAAAAATTGATATTGAGGTTTCTATTAAGATTTTCTTAATGTTTGCCCAAAGTTGGGAAGTCGGCGGTGTGTTTCAGCCTCGTGTCTCGGAGAGCACGTTAAGCCGTCAGTCCTGCGCCTGATATATCCCCGGTCATGTTGGAATTCCGTCACATCGGCCTATGAGAGTGAAGGAATAGAGAGTGTACTTGTGTACTATGCTTGCCAATTCGCAGTGGAGCAGCGTGGTGGGTTTATGCTCTAAAAACTCTCCATATGAGTGAGGAGGCCTGTGCCCAGCAATGGAACGTTAATGGGCTACTACTTACCTTACCTTTATTAACTATGTCACTTTTATTTAAATAGACAAACAAATGAACACAATTCGAGAAAGAATTAAAATAACGGAAACCATTTATTCCCAAAACTAGCGTAGATTTTATGACCGCGATTAGTAGAAGCAGAATTTTAAAACCGTTATTACAATTCTTAACTGCTATTATTATAACTTTATTGCAATAATTATAACGGGTAAAACCCGTTATTGAAAAAAGTTATGAAAAATTCTTTCTTCTATTGATGCGGTATTTGCCCAGCAATGGGAATTTAATGGGCTGCTATGTATCCGTCCGTATCCGTTATAAAAATTTCATAACCTTTATTACAAATTTACAAACATTATGACAAATTTTCATTGGTATATAATTACCTCGAGGCTGCAAGGATGCAATTCTCTGTCTTCTAGTAGCATCTAGCAGGACGTCTCTGAGCAACGTAGCGAGTTCCGGGGCTGAGAGTCGTGCCAGCTTCTGTCTTCCCTGATTCCTCGGTGCAGACAAAGCCGGGTTCACTGGCAAAAAGGCTACACCACATCGCTCTAACCCTGTGGCGCTGGTTTGCCATACTGTTGCCAAAATTTGTACATTAAAACATTGAATGGCAACTACGGATATACCTCTTTACAAAAACAATATGCTACATGGCTGTCTACATTTACAATAAACTCTATAGAAGAAAACGACACCAATGTTTAAAATTTATAGAATTTAAAAGTGAAAAAATGTAATTAAGAAACGTTTAGTTTAAAATTAATAATTAAAAGTTTATTTTTAAGTATATTGTAAATTTTTTTATATATATTATTTCGTTAACTAACGTTTTTAACGTTACAAAAATTTTTAAACCTCATGGCATAAAATAACGACACTAAAATGCAACAATACCACATTTATAGATTAATAAACAAAAATATTTTGATTATGGATACATCATTACATTGACCACCGATTATAAGTATATCCGTAGCCTTGACAGTGAGTATTGAATAAGGTTTTATTCATAATCCTTATATTGAATACTTATGGATATAACCTTAGAATTTACAGTGAATTCCTGCTAGAATATATCCGTAGCATTCATATTGAATGGAAACTATGAATACATTCCAGTGAAGGCAGATTATGGACATATCCGTACCCTTTCTATTGACCCTCCAGAGAATACTGATTTTGGACGTATCCGTACATTTTATATTTAATGCAAACTATTGATACACTCCTGTGAATGTCTATTATGGATATATCTGTATCCTTATGTTTTATGACATACATGGTAAAGATGATGGTGGTAAAGATATACGCTAGACATTATTTTAACTAATAATCAGCAGTTCCATTGGAACAGATGTCACTGAAACTGTATCCTTGTTATTAGATAATTCCAATAAAATTAATGGGCAAAGAAAATTTTAACTAAGATATACTTATAAAAGTAACTTACTCGCTTCGGTTTCTCTGCGGTCTATTTCATCATAGATATCCATCACGAGCTCCTCAAATAGATGATTAGGTAACTGAAAATTTGATTACTTCCTTATTTAAGGATCATAGCTGGACAAAGTCCTATTCAATCACATAAGTATAGATTGTTTTATTTATTTATTGATTTATTTAAAAACAATACAAAATACACTAACGGCTAGACCCATCATGTGGCTTCATTGATGATTGGCTGACATTTTTATTTTTAGCTTTTCATCTCATAACTGCAGGTTCTCTTACAATGATTTCTTTCAAAGTAAAACCGAATAAAAAAATGCTATAAAAGTTTCTTATAAATAGCTGTTACACCCAAAAATAACTACACTGATTTATAATAACTAATATTTCAGATATCACATGTGATTATACTCAAAAATAAAAGATAAAAATCAAAAAATCAAAAATATCTTTATTCAAGTAGGCATATTACAGCACTTTTGAATCGTCAAATTATATTTTTTTTCCACACTCTGATTCTAATATACATCTGATGACGGTACTCAAGATCGGCTTAAAATCTAAAGTTACGAGGGTTCCTTCGCGCCCTGATCCGAGAAGAACCCACAACAAACTCAGTCGGGTATTTTTTTTTTCCCTCATCATTACAATAACAAATTAGTTTACTATATTTTAATTAAAATTAGAGCAATTTGTTCACTCCCAAGCGTTTCTATCGTCTAGGTAATCTTGCAACTTATAATACGATTTTTCTATCAACTTTCTTTTAACAAAGACTTTGAATTTATTAATTGACATCTTTAGAACGTCTTGTGGGAGTTTATTATAGAAACGTATACAGTTACCCTTAAATGAGTTGTTAATCTTATGCAGCCTACTAGAATTTATAACAAGTTTGTTTTGGTTTCGTAAGTTATATGATGTACATTCACTCTTTTTATTAAAAGAGTCAATGTTTTTATGTACATACAACAAGTTTTCTAATATATATACGCAGTGAACTGTCATTATGTTAACTGCCTTGAATTTGTTTCTTAGCGACTCTCTTGGACCCATATTGTAAATCGCACGAACGGCCCTTTTCTGCAGCACAAATATTGCATCTATATCAGCAGCATTACCCCAAAGTAGAATACCGTATGACATAATGCTGTGAAAATAGCTGAAATATACCAGTCTGGCAGTATCAACATCTGTCAGACGACGAATTCTTTTAACTGCGTAAGCCGCAGAGCTGAGCCTGTTCGATAGACCACTTATATGGGGCCCCCACTGTAATCTGTTATCTAACGTAATGCCTAAGAAAACGGTACTGTCTACAAGGTCTAGTTCCTCATTATTAAGTTTAACAATGGTTTGCATTTGTTTAACATTAGGCAGACTAAATTTAATACATTTTGTTTTATTTGCGTTGAGCAATAAATTATTAGCTTCAAACCATTGTACCACTTTATTGAGAGAGCTGTTTACGTCGTCATAATTTGTTTGTCGCCTATTAATCTTAAACAACAGCGAAGTATCATCAGCAAACAGAACAATCTCATGATCACCCTTAACAAAGTAAGGAAGGTCATTGATATAAATGAGGAAAAGAAATGGTCCTAGTATGGAACCCTGTGGGACTCCCATTTTTGTCACAGACCCCGCAGAAAGCTTGCCATAAAGCTTGCTAATGAACGTCAATTATAAAAAATAAAAATAATTTATTTCCAATTCAATTACCTAACATATACTAGGTTGAGATCTCCTAGTAGGTATTAATATACCTCCGTCAGAAAATCTCACCCTCGCCAGTAGTATAAGTCACATGAAGTTACAAATATAAAAGATTTAAAATTAATAAGTTACAATTTGAAAGCTTGTGTGTGTGTGTGTGTGTGTGTGTGTGTGTGTGTTTGTGTGTGAGTGAGAGTGTGCGTGTTTGATTATCTGTGAGCTACTACTATACCCTATATACTATACTGTTAATTGCTTTTTGTCATTAAATTTTTACTCTTAAAAATTTAGTAAAAATTTATTGAAGTGATAACTTCTTCAGCAACGTTGTGATTTGAAAGTCGATGAAACGAAAAAGAGACAGTAAAAATAGACGAGACATATAAATTGATGATTATGATGATTCTATTTGCGCTCTGCATCGTGCCCCTTCCACTTGTGTTTCAAGGCGTTCACAATAAATTGTAGTTAAAACATACAATTATCTCCTTGCCGAAATTTCACATTCGTCCCATTATCTTGAAGACAACCTAGTGTGAATTGAACACAAGACTTTTTTTGGAACTCGAAAGAGTTGGTTATCAAATGACCCATATCATAATTTTTATGATGTCAATCTGAGAGCAGAATGTCTAATAAAACTTCAATATTCGCTAACGATACCCTCTCGCTCGCACACTAGTCTTTCGCGATTGGACGAGCAGGGTACTCACTCCAGGCGCTACTTTTGAGCAACAAGATTATATCTATACATACGTACAATACATAACATATAAAAAAGAGTTGTTGTTGAAGGTCAAAACAAGACCATCTTTAGCTATATTACATAATCATGGAGACACTATCGCGAGTAATTCTGAGTATGACGGCACATGTCCCACAAAAGTTAGGCTATATTAGCCACTTGCAACTGTCACAGTAACGGAAATCGGCTAGGACCACCTATCTATCTATAAATGTGATGATTTCAACTAATTACATATGGTTTTCATTAAAGAATACATCAGCCGGTATTTCATGATTTGGGGGGGGGGGGGCTTAATAATCTGTAACAATAATGTTAAGAGTGACGGAGTAAGAAATAGTGTGATAAGAGAACGTTGTGGTTTAAAAGAAGATGTAGTGACTAAAATCGAGAAAAGTATGCTTAGTAGAGGGTTTGGGCACGTGGAGAGAATAAATGAAAGGATGAAAGGAGACTGACAAAAACTATTTATGAGTCAAGAGTGAATGGGAAATTTGCAAGGGGAATACCAAGGTGAAGGTTCGTGGACCAAATCCAGGACGTTTTAACTAAGGGCCAGGTCAAGAGTAAAAAATACTTTAAACCGATGAACTTTTAAGTTTCAATGAGCATGAAAAAAGAGAAGGAGATATGCAAGGATCGTGGCAAGTGGAAGGACGTAGTCTCTGCCAACCCCAAAGAGAATGAGGAGTGATGCTATGTATGTATAATGTTAAATTTGTACGAGGTCTCACCAGCTGCAGTTTTCCACGGGCTGCCTTGGCCACGTCAGTCATCTCGTGGGTGTCGTGGGCTCGTGGAACTATGTAGTGTCTCCCCGCAGCGTGGTCAGGACGCTCTCCCGTGAGGAAGTGGATCATACGATCCGTGGCCTCGTATACCAACTCGGTCAGCCTATCCGCTAGCTCTGCATGACCTCCTTGCCTACAGTGGCCGATGTTACAATTATATTTGTATAAATGGAAAAAAGATCCATAGAGGTAGCTAATGGCCTTTGACCCTTGCGGATCTTTGGATACAAGTCTACTTTGTGGTTAAGGATTACGATTGTTATCGTTAACTGCTACACAATAAAATTTTGTTCAATTACTCACGAACTGCAACACATATTTGCAACATTCACGGTTACACAAGTCGACGGTTAGTTGTTACTCTTCCAGAATTTGTGTGCAATTAATTACCGCCAAAACTGATTGCATATGTTATTCAAATGTGGCTGACAATCGTTACTTTGTTAACAAGTAAGTGCTCTGTAGTCGTCTCCTTGTTTAGAAATCAATAAATAATTTTAATGTAAATCTAATAAGAACAAATCCTATACATATATAAGGTTTTACAAAATAATACTATTCTGTATTTATAACTATCCAAATTATATAATGGATGAATGTCGAACCACTTACACACACATTTACATAGCAATACACACACACAAAACTTCTTTGAATCGTTATTTAAGCTTTACTTTTATATTTTTTATTTATATAAACAAAATGTAAAGAGATTGTATACTGTTTGATAACAAATAAAGTAAATAATCAAAAATCTTCCTTGATTCAAAATCACAGAAGTATAATAAACATCAATTAAACTATTACAGTCGATTCTACACACTTTGCTCCTGTCTTCAAATAAGAAAGAACCAGGTATAATGCTTAAGAGCACACCACAGCAGTGAAAATTCAAGGTCGATCCAAGGTCGATGGTATCAATACAATAATAAACCTTTCAACTTATATAATTATAACTGAGTATAAATTATTATATTTAGTAATGACATACAATATAGCAGTAATATTGAGTGTAACTCATTTGCTCCATTAATAGATGAGAGCCAACACTGAAGAATACATAGCCGATTATGGCGGCTCAATCTCATTCAATACCAATCCAATATGTAGTGGGTATTGATGCACAATTAGCCTAAAAAGTTTTTATTACAACAAACAATTTTGCTTTGCATAAAACCCATAAATAAAATTTTTCAATCAATAGTTAACCATGTAATCTTTAACCTTGTCAAAACGATTTGGAATGTGGCAGATTTCAGTATTACGAATGATTTTCGAAATGAAATTACAGCAGATCTAAATATCTATAGTAAATATCATTTTGTGACTATTCAATTTGGTCGGGTTGTGACTATTCAATTGATTTTGAACTTTGTGCAGCGGTAATAAAGTGCAAATTGACTCTTTGATGTTAGGAAACACCTACATTGCTTAGACAACAGTGAGTACTTGTAATTATGAACTTTATTCACCAACCATAAAGGTCAAATTGACTCTACATTTTAGTTAGAAAACGTTTGTATGGGAAACAGAAAAGTGCTGTTTTTAGGGTTGTCCCTTGCAATTATTCGAACTTTTCTCGCCGTAAAAACTATCCTTGGACTTCAACAAAATATAAAAAAAAATTGTCATAATTGACCTTGATTTGCGATTCATTTTGATATTATAGATATAATACCTGGCACATTCAGCTGGTGTGCAGCCACTGCTGTCTCGTGCTGTGGGATCTGCCCCCCATGCTACAAGAAGTTCAGCTTGAGCTGGCTGCCCTGCTCTACATGCTACATGCAAGCACATGCTGCCTTTTTCCTGAAAATAATTATATATTTCAAATACCATATACTGTGTTGTGTTAATATATTGAGTGTCCAAAGACACACTGTCTCACTTCATGTGTCTTGAAACACAAGGTGTTTCAGCATGCCCTAAGATACATAGTGCCTCAGTATTGTAATGTATTGTATGTGTTCTTAGACACATAGTGTCTTGTCAGATTCTATATGTCTTAACACACTTCATGTCACATCACTTGTTTGTTTGAAACTTTAAAATAATGTATTTGAACAATTATTTCATTCAGACTATCCGATTTATTTTTATCATGAAAATAAGTGTAATATACAGCTTTTCTCATTGTTTATGTTATTTTTATAACATATTTTGTTATTTCATCTTTTTTAATGCAACACTGAGATGTCAATATTGTACTTTTATATATCATGTTTTATAATTGGGTTAAATTATCAATATGTAATTAACCAAGAATTTACATCAAAGATAAGAGGGCAAATCATGATTCCCACCATCTGGCAACAAGGCTATCAAACAATGCAGTTACATTCTTGCCTGTAGTGTATAAAGCACAGAGAAGAAGTATTTAGGACAAGTATGAAATAGATTTTAAAAATTTTTTAGGCACACCTGATTGTAATAATTAGGATCAGCACCTTGAGCAAGTAATCTCATGGCTGTATCCAGTGATGAACTCCTCACAGCGCTATGCAACTGTCTTCCCAGTTCACTTGGAGGTTCGTCTCGTCTAGCTCTCAATACATAAGCCAACCTTAGATGTTTTGCCAATATGAACTCAGATTTTATTGGACTGAAAAGAAGGAACAACAATTTTTCTTCTATACTGTTTTTATAGGTGTAAATAGCAGGTCGAGCAAATTAAAAAAATTGATATTGAGTTATGTAGTAAGATTTTTTTTATATTGGCCACAGCGCAGAAGTTAGCAGTTTGCCCCACCCCTATGTTTCAGAGAGCACATTAAGCAGTTGGTCTTGCACCTGATCTTTCTCCGGTCAAGTCTGCTTTTTATCATGCTGGACTATGTGAGAACCAACAGTGGAGCAGTGTGGTGGGTCTATGCTCTAAAAATCCTTTCTCTTATGAGTGAGGAGGCCTGTGCCCAACAGTGGGACTATAATGGGCTGCTAATTATCTTACCCCATATAAGTAAAAATAAAATATAAATAAATAAATTATATAATAATTTGTGTGTGAAAGATTATTCTTAAATAAATTGATATTACATTTTAGTGATAATAAAAAACGATACCCGACTGAGTATTCTTGGTTCTCAAAATGAAATGTGAAGGAACTTCATTATTTTAGACTTTTACCCATTCTCTAAAAAAATTATTATACAGACATTATACATAATATGAAATATTACAAAGAATAAGACTAGATATGATAATTCAAAAGTGATATAGGCAATACTAACTTATAGAAAGAAATTTTGTTTTGATTTGAGTTATTTCAAGATAAAACTGATCAATAACTATATATTAATAAACTTACTGTAATGGGTCCTTAGGCTGTGGTTTCTTTCGTAAATGTTTTGGAGCTGAAGTATCAAGCAAGGAATGTTCCCATATACTGTTAACATTTTGTGCAGTCAGTGCTTGCACCATCTGCATCAAAAATTTTATACATTGATAATATTTTAATAACATGTATGAAATCCTTATTTATTTAATTAGATAAGGATTAGAATTGTATAACTATAATGTCAGTATAGCTTAACAACTACCACATTGCCTTTTTGTTAATACATAGATTGGAAATAGTGAGTATTCTTTTAAATATAGATATATGATATCTCTAAGGGATTAGGCAACATTTTCAATCAAAGATCCCAAGCTGCTTGTTTTTATCCAACACAACAACGATTCCTCAGGAATCCATTTATGAACTTATTACAAACAGACAGATGCAGTTAAGACTTTGTTTTATATCATAGAAGGATGTTTAACTCAGATATTACACACTTTTTATACAGTTTTTACATACTGATAGGAGCGATGGAGGCCAAGAACCTTGCCTCAATGATTTAACATGAGAAATATGCCTTCCCATACTTCTGTGGACACTACAGCACTCTGCACACAACAATAACCCACGATTTATCGACGCCCATGAAGGATCTGAAATCACAAAGAGTTCAAGTCTTACTAACAGGAACCCTGTCCAATGAATCATATATAATAAATGGAAAATTTTTGTACGAAATTTTCGAAATACACGATTAATATAAGCCCTTATACAAAGAATACTTTATGCATATTTTTCATAGATATTGCGAAAATAATTTTATTTTAAGTATGTGAGTGTGAAAAGACAATGGTCTAGTGTATTAACGCTTACTGAAATATGTATCGCTCCAAGGGCATTGATACATGAGGGCAGAGAAGCTGTTAATATATCGCGTAGGATTAATTAATAGATCTAGAGGAAATTGGAACATCGCCTTACCCGAAGCTCCGCAATCTGAGCATACTTCTACTGAAGAACGATGTTTAGACCGTGATATCATCATTTCCAGTTAAACCTTGGAAGACTTTACTCTAAAATATATTGTAGATTTACTTATTTCATAGATATAACTATTTTTTAAACTAAATTTACTTCGATACAAAAATAAAACATTTCATAAAATGTCAAACCACCAATCAAAATAAGCACAGATTACGCAAGGTCATATTATTTCACAGATACAGATACCTATACTTCTGTATACCTAATTTGTACGGTAGACCAGAAAATAAACACATTATTTAGGAAAAGCCCCCTCAAGTTTATAACTTCGCTCTTTAAAATCGACGATTCAGATTCACTTTAATGTGAAGTGACAGTATAAATTAACAACAACCACTTTGCAACCCGTTCTGAGATGGATCCATATAAAAGTTTTGGTTTTTAATATCGTTTTGTAAAAGTGTGATATGCGCTCCATTTTAATATAATAATTGCAGTTTTTTTGAGGCATTTTTCTTAGTATATATTGTTGAAGTACAGTTAATGTAATTGATTTTATCCTGTTTTCATTATTAAACAAAGATGTAGATTATTAGAATTTGCATCTGCCTTTAACTACACTACCACAGAACAGACACAGAGTATATTATTTAATTGTACACGTCAGACGTCAAGGAAATTGTGTTTGAAGATTGATTTTATCGGCAATATTTTATATAAAATGAATCTTTTACTATTAATATCCATTTTAGCAAGCCTATCTTTAACATGTGCCGATAAAGAAACATTAGTGCTTGTTGATAATTTAAATATAAGAGAAACTCATTCGCAATTTTTTAGGTCTTTGCAAGGTAAGGTAAATGATGTCGTGTCTTTTGATACCGGCATGTTTCAATGAATTTACCGTTCTATAAAATAAAGTATATATATCCTTTATTGTGTATATATTCGTTTCGAAAATATCATCTAGTAAGCTAAATGGCACTTGTATATTTTTAGAACGTGGATACACTTTAACTTTCAAATTAGCTGACGATGCTAACCTGGTGCTGTCCAAATATGGGGAATATTTGTACAAAAACTTGATAGTTTTTTCACCAACTGTTGTTGAATTCGGTGGTCAGTTAGACACTGAGGCTATATCCAAGTTTATTGATGATGGAGGCAATGTGCTGATGGCTGGTAACTCTGTCGCCGGTGATGTGTACCGGGAGATTGCTTCAGAGTGTGGTTTTGAGGTAAATAGTTCCTGACAAACATTATTATTGATACAATTAGAAATTTCTATGAATTATCTATACATATTTATATTTTTGGTCCAACTTGCTAATATCAGGGACAACTGATACAAATTGAAAAAACCTTAGTCTTGGATAGACTATTTGATTAGGATGGTTTATAAGCAACATAACATCACCTTACAATTAACAGAAGCACATTGTCTATAGGGTTGAATTTTTTCCTTAAACTTATTGCCTCTCTGGTGCAGTGGTGTGAATACTTGTTTGCTATTAGAGGAGCCTGGTGTAAGCCCCAGTAGAGCAAATTTAGGAATACATATTTTTTAATTTATTTGAGTCTGGCCTGGTAGGTTTTAGCCGTGGATACTTACCACCCAACCAGCAAAGACATGCCACCAAAACAAAGAGATTTCTGTTTTGGTATGGTGCTGTGCAGAAACCATAAAAAGTAAATTACCCCTTACCAAATTAGTGTACTACCATCTTATTCTCTATCATTTGTTACACTACAGTGTGATCAAAGTGTAACACTATTATGTCGTATATAATAAACAAAAGTACTGATATTTTATTAAGTATGATTATTTTCACATATCATAAAGAAATTGGTAACATATTTGATTTAATTTTTAGATGGATGAAGAATCAGCTGCTGTAATAGATCATTTCAACTATGATGCCCTGGATGATGGTGATCATACAAGAATTGTTGTATCTCCTAAGAACCTAATCAATGCTCCAACTATTGTAGGAACTCAAAATGCACAGCCTTTGCTCTTCGAAGGCACTGGACTTATTTTAGATAAGGACAACAGCCTGGTTCTGCCAATTCTCACAGCTGACAGTACAGCATACAGTTACAATCCTAAGAGTCAGGTTTGTTTAATAATTTTAATTATCTTATTGCACCACTGTGAATTTACATAGTTTTCTGTAAAAAAGTTGTAGATTTCTGTTCTTAAAATTTTATCATTGTAACTAATCTGAAACTGCTCTCATAATCCTTTTGTAGATCTGACTTTTATAGTGCAGACCAGTGATATTATAACATTTATTGTTAGAGATCAGTGTTGTTATAATTTTTTAATCTGCAATTATCTTATTATGTAGGGATATTGTTTAATGCTACTCCAGAAATTGTCTTAAGCTTATTTGTACGTTATTATAGAAGTCATTATTTTAATGATGACTGTGGTTGGTGGAGATATATTTATTTCAGTGGGGAGTTTTACAAATTTGTGTAATTGGTGGTAACACTGGAGAATGAGGGACATTCTCTTTGTAGCACGACAAGAGTTGTGTGGGAATTTAATTGAGCACTTCAATATTATATATGTCGGATTGCAAGAGTCTGTGGATCGCTGGCGCCATCTGTGTAACGGCGTGGGGCCTGAGTCAAAAAGTGGCAGTCCGGCCCGTCTCTCGGCAGTTCTCGAGTGGCGGTCGGCCGGAGTGGTCGACTATTGAAACTGTCGCGTTCCTAGCTATTATTGCTAATGAGTTTGTGTAAATTCACATCGGGAACATTAAGTGATTGAACATTATAATCCGAGTTAATTAACAAAGTATTTGATTGCACCAACATTAACCATGAACGCCCACAGAATAAGAAATTAAATAATGGATCCAATTAACAACGATCTCGGCGGAGAACCCTACGCCCCTGAGCTTTATGCTTCTCCGTTTTCTCTTATTCTCCGACATATATCTATATATTCTGTATATTGCAATTTGAAATATAAACAATTTGATTGATTATCTTTAAATTGTTTATATTTTAAATAACATTTGTTTTTTAGTATATATGTGTATATCCTTAATCAAAATTGAAATATTGCTTATTCAATTATGCTCTTTCGAATCATTATAAGGCTGTCTATGGTAAAGATTCTACAGCCTATTCAAAATCTTAATTCTACTGAGAAGAAACCAGGAAGAAATTCAGTAATTAGTTGTTTTGGTAATTTTTTTTAAATACACAATATATTGTGATGAAGCAGAAAAATTTAAGCACGGAATTTAAATAAACTTTTTAATAACACAGTATGACGATAATGTAGCACTTTGTAGTAAACACATAAGATCACTTTAAATCACGTATGTATGTACACCTCTTTTATACTCTCCTTCCCTCTCTCTTTTCCCTCAGTCCCCATCGTGTCGCACCAGAAGTGATTAACTTTAGTGTTACAATATTTTTTAGGTGAAGGAGTACCCACATGCTGTTGGACGAAAGACAGTCTTGATTGCTGCATTACAAGCTAGAAATAACGCTCGCATCATTTTCAGTGGTTCACTATTCTTCTTCTCAGATGAAGCATTCAGTTCTCCTGTATCAAAAGTGCATGTGAGTAGCAAACCTTTAAATTATACACATAATATGAATTCAGAATCAGTTTTATTTTTATAAAAGATTTCAATTGATTAACCAACATCTTTATTTTGTTCATTGACTTGATTTTTTTTGGATAAACTATTATCTTACAGATTGCATATTTTCTTTGTTTAATAATAATATATGTCCAAGTTGTTTCCTTAAATTTAATTGTAAGTAAAGATCATGTTTACTGCCTCATTGGTCTAGTGGTTAGCATGTATGAATGAGGTTTGAAACAGACATGAGGTCCTGGGTTCAAGTCTTGGGTCGGGCCAATTTCAAATCAATATTGAGTTTTCTATTAAGATATTCTCAATATTTGCCCAAAGTTCCGCCTGGTCTCTCTCTGATCGTGTCGGATTTTCGTCACATGGGACTATGAGAGTAAAGGAATAGAGAATGCCCTGGAGTAATGCCTGCCAATGTGCAATGGGCCAGGGTTTGGGTCTATGCTCTAAAAATACTCTCTCATATGAGTGAGGAGGTCTGTGCCCAGCTGTGGGACATTAATGGGCTGCTACTTACCTTTCCTTAACTTAACCAGGTTACTAACTTTTATATAAAGTATATTTTAACAAAATATTGTTATTTCACAGGGTGACAAAGTGAAATCATCGATTTCTGGTAACAAAGGGCTCGCAGTGCGTCTCAGTGAGTGGGCATTCGGTGAGAGAGGCCAGCTAAGGGTACGCCGCGTCACCCACTACCGCGAGGAGGACCAGCTCTCCACCAACACCTATACCATCACAGACTCTGTTGTAAGTATATTCAATGCTTTAAATTAATTATAAACATTTTTAAGCCTATTTAAAAAATCATATCAATTGAAAACTTTTATATTCAAGTAGGAATTACAGCTCTTTTTAACCAACTTCAATAAAAGGAGGAGGTTATCAATTCATCTGTATTTTTTTTTATGTTTGTTACCTCATAACTATCGACTTGGTGAACCGATTTTAACTGTAACATTGGTGGGGTCAAGTGATTGTCGTAGTTAAATATGAAGATCAATGGAACTCTTCAACGGCTTAGAGTAAGAGTGCGATTTTTGGCAGAATATATAACTGTCTGTAATCAAATGGCAATGAGCTTACGTTTGTTGCTGCATTGCAATATTATAAAGTGTATTATGTGCGAAGCGGTGGTAGCAGAGTCTGGGGGTGGGAGGGACTGAACTTTTACGCATTAGTAACATGCTCAATTACCATATATAAAAGACAAAACAACCAGCCTGTAACGTATAAGGTTGCGCGTTCGATCCCGGGATTGGTGGTACAAATTTAAATGTCAGTTTCTAAAGTTGTTTCATTTAATCGGTGCTACCTCATATGAGCAACACATTTTCTAGGTGTACACATATGCAAATTTGTTAGTGTACTTAAGATTCACTAAAAATCAAAAAATAAATAAAAATTTTAACAAAAAAAAAAGAACTGTCTTCAAAACAAACTTACAAATACATTAAAGTGCTCTAAAAAGTAATAAATAATTGCATTTTCTTTTTTAGTTTTTGCTTTAAATATTAATGTAGATGGTTAATATATAGGTGGTGCAAGTACTCATTTTGATAGCAGAAGTCCCTGGTTCGATCCCCAGTGGGGCGAATTTAGAAAATTGTATTTTCTAATTTGTCTCAGTCTGAACTAGTGGGAGGCTGCGGTCGCAGCTGCCCTACTACTTCTATCCTTAAAAAAACCATATAAGGTATACCGCCTCTTACCAGATTAACGCGCTTCCATCTTAGACTGTACTTAACATCAGGTGAGATCACAGTCAAGCTCTAACCTGTCAACAATAAAGTGTGTGCTTTCACAGGTTTACAGAATAGAGATTGATGAGTTGAAGAATGGCAAATGGCAGCCATTTGAAGCGAATGATGTGCAGCTGGAGTTTGTGAGGATTGATCCCTTCGTCCGCACCACTCTGAAAGGGAAACCTAATGGAGTGTATGAGGCAGTGTTCAAGGTGCCTGATGTATGGGGTGTGTACCAGTTCAAGGTGGACTATGATAGGATAGGATACACTCGGCTGTATCACTCTACACAGGTATGTAAAGATTTTTGAAGTGAATACTTGTTTAGCATTGTTGATAAGATTGAACTTGGGAATAGGAAGCATTAAAAAAAGGTTAAGTGAGAAGCATCCCATTAAAGTCTCGCTGCTGGGCACAGACCTCCTCTCTCACATGGGAGACGTTTTATAGAGCATAAACACACCACGCTGCTCCACTACAGATTGGCAGGCATAGTACACAAATGCACTCTCACAGTCCGATGTGACACAGCTGGAAAGAGATCAGACGCAGGACCGATGGCTTAACGTGCTCTCCGTGGCACAGGGGTGGAGAACACCACCAACTTCTCAACTTCGGGCAAATATTAAGAAAATCTTAATAGAAAACTACTACAATATTGATTTTGAATTGGTGGACCCCAGGACCTCATGTCTGTAGTTGAACATGCTAACCACGAGACCAATGAGGCAGTTGAGGCAATAGGAAGCATTATACAGTGTTTATTATAATTGTGCTCTGCTTCATGCCCCTCCACTCTTGCCCACCAAAGTGTACTGGGAGTTCACATTTTATTTTTGTGCCAACATTTTTCATTTGTCTCATTACCTTGAAGACAAGAAAGACATTTTTGAAGGTTTCACTTCTAACATGTGGTAATTGCACACTGGACTTTTTTATTCTAGGCTTTTACAGCACATTTGTCAATTTTTTTAAATTGAAACTTCTTTAGGCCTATGATGGTAAAATTTTTACTCATGATTCATTACTCAGATGTACAGCTTTTTTGTGCTAATTTGTTTGAAGGTTAGGTAGTTTTAGTATTTCCAATTAACATGTGCCATTTTAATTTGCCTTGCTCTTTTCAAAATTGTGAATTCAAAATCAAAATTTAAATAATAATTTTTAATATTCACAAAAAACCTGTGGCATTTTTATTTACATTTTTTACGCAGAACATCAGAAATTTTAAGTAAACTTAACCGCCATAGTACCTTTTTTAATGTAACCTCCTTGGTGTTTTTGACAATATAAACTTTTAAAGTAACCTTATGACATTTGACATAATTGACAGCGATTGCCAAATATGCATTTATACTGTTTAAGTGTATGCCAAATACTTGGTAGTGTGTGTAAATTTTTTTTTTATTGAATTAATTTATTGTTATCATTGTAAAAAAGCGTATAAAGTTTTTGCTTCACGTCTTAATATATAGATGTTATTCTTTGCAGGTGTCAGTCCGTCCGCTACAGCACACACAGTACGAGAGATTCATTCCCAGTGCATACCCGTACTATGTGAGCGCGTTCTCCATGATGATTGGAGTGTTCCTGTTTTCCTTCGTGTTCCTCTACTACAAGGAGGACACGCCCAAAACAAAGGCAGAATAAATATTAAAAATCTTGTCTTGTTTTGTGTTCTTAATTAAAATATATTTATAATTAATGGTATGATGTGAGCACAACTTTCAGAATATGTTATGGTGTGTGTTATTAAAAATAGATAATTATTTGAAATTTTATTTCACCTAGTTAGGATTATATCGACAGCCCCTGCATATGAAGGGTATAAAATTCTTACATTGTAAGAGAATGTTTCAAATGTAAATTAATTTTTACTGTCCTACCTAATGATACACTTTTAATGTATCATTAGAATATTGAGAAACTTGTTGTTTTAGTGACCGAAAGGAATATGTATGCTGAATATCAAATTAATGGAGCGTAGTTTTGAGTTTTCGCGATGTAAAAGATTAATGTCTTATAATTGTTTTATTGGAGATTTTTCCTATACTTTAATAGATATTTAAAACCTTATGAACTAGCAACATAATTACATGTTAGCTCTACAACAAAAACTAAACTAGGGATGGTTAATTTACACATAATTACTCTTACAGCTAGTTACATCGAGCACATATATAGTAATACTAAACATTACTAAATTATTATGTAGGGAAAAGACAAAAATAAGAAATACACAAAAAAACGTACCGAAAAGTAAATGAATTAAGGAAATACAGCTGAAACTTACCTTCCTCAATTGTGATCCATTTTGATGGAAGACATCAAGTTGTACGTTTTTTTAACTGGTTCGTAATATGGTCTAGTCAATCTTGATATCACTGAATAATAGCCAAGATTAGTTCGGTAGGATCTTTGAGTTGAACAGTGATGCAGGATTTCTTTATTCTGCTAGTCGCGACGGGGGCGAATACAAAAAATCATTGATCATTAAAATCGATCCAGCCGTTTTTGAGTTATAAATAACTAACAGCACATACCTATTGTAAGTAAGGCCCATTAGTTATATTTGTCTGTAAGCAATTCAGTTCTTATTATGAGATGGCTTAATGATACAACGTGGATTTGTGTTAAACGACAAAACTGAATGAGCACACATGTTCAGAAATATTTTTGTATAGAAATTCTTCTACTTTTTAATGAATGAAACACTATATATCCCGTGAACAATAAGGTACTAAGATATAGTAATTAACTATTAGTTAGAAATCATTTATTTCGAGACTATGTCTGTATATAACAATTCAAAAACGAATAGGTCATGTTAAACAGACTTTAATTTATAATTTTACAGATGCTTAATAGTAATTCAATTGTACATTTAGAAGAATTTAGTTTAATAACTATGTGAAGAAATTTGTTACATATTTAACTTCATATTAATGCTATTCGTAAATTGAATGAATACGTAAGTTAACTGACATTCCAGAATTGAACGCAACGGTTCTAAATGGCAGAAAAAATGGCATGCATGTCATAGAATGTCTTAATGTTTAATAAAAATAGTTCGAAAATTACCATTAATAATGTAAAATACTAGTTATCAATATAATTATTCAGTGTGGTGCCAATGGACAATGTAATAATTTAGCAAAAGATATATTATAATAAACTTTTAATAGTGGAAATTAAATTAGTGTTGGAATTATTTCTCAAGCTTTTTTAAATGTGTCTATTGGTCTAGTTTTTATCTGGAGTGATAAAAGTGATAATACCTGAATTCTCGTGTGAAAAAATTGTAGCGGATACAAAAGTGATGTGTTTACATCTGTAAACTGTCGCCGTAAGTATGATGTCATTGTAGTGCCATTATAAATATGTTGGCTTTGTGCCCACCCATTTTCCTGTATTATAATTCTAATGCTGTTTTGAGAAAACATACACGCGGGATCGCACAATGAACCCTCCAGGTTATTGCTGACCTGTTCCAGATAAATATGTAAATGAGCTTCTCTATCATCAAGCGAGATTAGAAAGCATTTGTGTCTTGTAGTTAGTTAGTGCATTGAAATTGAAAATATATGCAAAATAAACCCTGAATACTCATATAGTGTTTCAAGTTAAAAATACCATTTGTAGAGATGGTTAATTTACAAGGAAATCGTAAGTAATTTTTGCAATTCCCTTTTAGATTGAGTCTTAAAGAAAACATATTTGTTATCAATTATATTCTTTTTTGCACAAAGTGCAAAAACATGTGCTTAAAGCTTTAACAGCCAGCCAACCCTTCAAGTAAAGTCATTGCTAATGGTGCATTACATTGATACAAACTAGAGCTTAAAAACAAATATTCTATGACAGGAAAACTAGTGTTTTCGTATGATAAAATAATAAATGCATGTAGAGTGAAAATAGAATGTGTGAAATAAAATGTGAAATGTTAAATCTTTGTATAGTTTTATGAAACACAATGTAAATGAATCTATTAATTTGCTTGAATATTAACACTGCCTGCAAAGCACCTTTTACCCTCACACCTCAGCAAGTTATAATACAACATGCAATACATGGACAGAAAAATAATAGTCAATGAAAATAATGTTTCAATTTAAAACCAAAATATTCTTTATCAAAGTAAGCTTAAAAAGCACTTATTATTAGAATTATTATCAGAATCATAAGTGGTCTGTTCATTGGTAACACATCTACCACCACTTCGGAAAGTTGAAACTGTTGAAACTGATGTTGAAGTTGAAACAGAGACTCTGCAATTTTTTTGATATATTTATGTAGGTTACAATACATAATATTTTGCTTCTCTGCAACTGGAATAAAAACCAAGCGTTGCTATCACTTAAATATCTTCAATATTATATTATGCCTTTTGTAAAAAGATGTTTTTGATGTGATTCTTAAAATCATGTGGAAGCAAATATAAATCTTATTATAAATGTGCATGCTCAATCTCATAAATGATTTCTAAACCTTCTACACTCTGAAATAGGGCATATTAAATTTGTTATTATAAATTGTGTATTTTGCTGTATATGTCTATATTGCTTTGAATATATAAAATGAGCAAATAAATATAATTGGATTACTACAACTGTATATGGCAGTTGAGATCAATATAGTATATTGTAATGTGTTATAAACAGGTACATCAGATGAAGCCATATCTGAGATGTTAGCCTTGCATGCATCTTATCTGCTAGTACTATTCCAAAGATTTTGCACTACTTATAGTTGAATGATATAAAACAAAGCTATAAATATTTTAAAATGCTGTAGAGTTAAATCTATGCATATAAAAATATATGCAAAGTAAAAAAATATATAACATTTTAATTCAATTTATAACTTATTAAAACAGATGGGATATATATCCAATAATATCATAAATAGCTGTTACCTGCAATTCCAAATACCTTAATTAAAAAATAGAGTATGTTAGCAATTAGTAAAGAAGAGATTAGATAGAATATACATACAGACAAAACTTATTCAAATATTTTTTTGATATAAATATCATATATATTAATCTTAAATTATAAACATACACTCCATTTTTTTTGTATAGATGTAATTGTAATTATAAAATACACTGTATTGTTGCATGTCAGCAAGTATTTTGATTGTAATACCTGTATTATATAATAATGTGTTGTTTATTTATTATTAGGGAGGGTCCCTTATAATAAATTTTATTAATAAATTTTATTTTTGAATATGTTCTACAAATCATTGTGGCTGAACACATTTCATTAGAATTTATAAATGTATTGAAATTCTGCCTCATTGGTCTTGTGGTCAGCTTGTTCTGCTATATACGTGAGGTCTTAGGTTCGAGCCCCAGGTGAGAGGAATACAAAAAAGTGATGTATAGTTTTCTATTTAGGTTTCCTCAATATTTGCTTTGTGTTATGTAGTTTGTGGTGTGTTATAGCTTGTGCCTCTGTAAGCATGGTTGTGTCTGATTCCAGTCACATCCCATTATGAAATTGAAGGGATAGAGTGCCCTTGTATATAAACCTGCTCTCATATGAGTGAGGAGACCTGTGCCCAGCTATGGGATGTAATAGGCTGATACTTAACCTTTTTTTACTCATATTCAATCAGTAGTAATCTTTTCTTGTATATAAAAAATTTATTCGCAGTGTTTGTGCCACACTCATCTGGCTCTATCAATTTTAATATAAAAATAAGTTGTAAAATATATTTCACTGTCTTACTTCTATTTTTTAATCACATTATGAAGTTACACATGACAGTTAGTAAAGTAGCAGCCCATTGCCATCCCATTGTTGGGTACAGCCTTGCTTACTTATAGAACCAAGGGTTTAGACTATAGACCCAACATGGTGCTCCACAGTTGGTTGGTAGGCTTCAAATAACCCAGAATTACTCTTAGGATGGACTGCCTCATTGGTCTAGTGGTTAGCATGTTCGAGTACAGACATGAGGTCCTGGGTTCGAGTCCTGGGTCGTGCCAATTCAAAAATCAATAGTGAGTTTTCTATTAAGATTTTCTCAGTGTTTGCCCGAAGTTGGGAAGTTGGCGGTGTGATCCACTCCCGTGCCTCGGAGAGCATGTTAAGCCGTCGGTCCTGCGTCTGATCTGTCTCCGGTCTTGTCGGATATTAGTGAGGAGGCCTGGGCCTAGCAGTGTGACTTTGATGGGCTGCTACTTACCTTCCCAACGGTGCTGGCTCAGGTTTCAAACCGGCGATTTCTCTGAACAGCTGATAATTTATATTCTTCTTCTATACGTTATGTTCTTGAAACGGCGCTCGTAATCGTTATTAGGTAATGCGAGGGTGATTTAGGTCATCTTGCTGCATTTGCATTCAATGAACTTCCCAGAGCAGATTTGATCTGGTCAGTCCATCGAGTGGGTGACCTCCTACGTGGTTTGGTACACTCTACTTTTCCTCGAACTACGAGACCTTCGTTGTTCTGGTTGTCACGCCGAGAAACATGTCTAAAGAAAGTTGTAATTCGAGATTATACTATAAAAATAGACACTGCTTCATGCTTGATTTCGTATTTCCACTTCTCTGAAATATAAAGAAGATAAGTGTCTTCAATAGTTTGGATTTCGTTGCTGTTCTCACAATAGTACAAATTAATTGTCTTAGCTGATATCATGGTTACTACCCATATCCAGGTCTATAAAACTTATATGCCTCCATAGAAGGAAAGTGAGCTTTATATTAATAATAGCTCATATCGTTAACAGCAAGTGCAGCTGCAGTCAAGATGGATCCATCAAGGCGGCAGCGGACACAGACCAAGGCCACCGCAGAAGAACAGGCACTGGATCAAATTGCACGAGAGGTATGTTTTTGAACTTTAGTCCATAATATTTGTCCAAATATCCATGTTTTTTTTCACTAGGAAAACCTTTAAGCGTCGTAATCCTTAGGTCAGAATTATGGGAAATGACAGGGAAGAAGACCTCGCAATATTTTCCAAGACTCACTCATTCCACTCTGATGCTCCCAGTGAATCCTACTTAGAGTTCACGGAGGCAAAGGGACCGATAATTACTGTGATTACATTTGATGGTATGTGATGATACAGTCTAAAAGGGTAGCGGGCTAATATGGTAATTTAATAAAGGTATTTGGTTGGCGGTACATCTATGTTGGTAGGGTGGTAACTAGCTACGACTGCAGCCTTCCACCAGTCACAACTCAGACAAATTATAACAGCGACAGCAAGGCTGTTACTACTTTGTTCAATATGGTTACTTAAATGGTCGATTAGACTTTGGGAGCCAGGTTCCGAAGCTTGTCACTAAATCAAACAGGAAAACTGGCAAATTTATAAGAAGATACTGTTTATGAGTTGTAAATTGACAAATAGTAATTTAACCATATTTTTCTTGATATATATATCGTTTAAGAAACATTATTATCATACCTTCGTCTTCTTTTGTTTTGATTACGGATGCAACATTCTTACGACATTGCAAAGGAATATCAGTTCACTTGCAAATAAGGGATACGTGTAACTTGCCAACCAATTAATGTGTAAAAGCGTGGTGTGTTTAAAACAAGTTCAAATGCCTATATTAATACTTTTCTACTTACCTTTTCTAAACATTACAAAATTATCACTTTAAGAACTCGTTTTCACACATTCATCTATCTAGTTCTAATAAAATATTTTCTGCTTCATATAATATTTCTTTGTAACTGAAACAATTTTCCAATACATGTTTTACAAATCAACATTATCTTATGATAAGATAATAAAATTTATATCTATTATTGCTAATCTATAACATAATTTATAATAATATAAGCTTTTTGCTGACGGTTTTAGAGAGTGATCGTGATCTCACCTAATGTTAAATGATTATACTGTTTAAAATGACAACATTTTAACCTCGTATTAACTTCTGAGCACAATTTTCACATATTTCATGGTACGATTGCCAATGAGCCATGTCCAAACTGCCTCATTGGTCTAGTGGTTAGCATTTTCGACTAAGGACATGAGGTCCTGGATTCGAGTCCCGGGTCGGGTCATTTCAAAAATCAATATTGAGTTTTCTATTAAGATTTTCTCAATATTTGCCCGAAGTTGGGAAGTTGGCGGTATGATCCACCCCCGTGCCTCGGAGAGCACGTTAAGCCGTCGGTCCTGCGCCTGATCTCTCTCCGGTCGTGTCGGATTCCTGTCACATCGGACTATGAGAGTGAAGGAATAGAGAGTGCACTTGTGTACTATGCCTGCCAATCCGTAGTGGAGCAGCGTGGTGGGTCTATGCTCTAAAAACCCTCGCTCCTCGGAGTGAGGAGGCCTCTGCCCAGTAGTGGGACGTTAATGGGCTGCTACTTACCTTACCTTACCATGTCCAAAACCTCTCAACCATTTAAATAGTACCATCAAAATGTTACCGTAACTTTGTCTATGTCTATCTGTAACTCCTGAACAAATTTCTATAAATTTTACGTAAATACATACATAGCGTCAGTCCTCATTCCCTTCGGTGTAGGCAGAGACCACATCCTTCCACTTGCCACGATTCTTGCATATCTCTTTCTTTCATTCTCATTAAACCTTTTAGACAAGTTCGTCAGTTTAGAGCAGGTCTGGGCAAATGACACGCGGTAGAATTTTATCTGACCCATTATATACAATATTATTAAAAACACTAATATTCATTTTTCTAGAAGGTTTTTTTTGAAGGAATTTTGCTTTTATTTTATGCATTTAGTAATAAGCTTAATATAAGATTATATTTAATTGCACTTTCGAAACCATTATTATTTTTGTAAACAGTAACATGACCTTGTTAGTATAATGGTGGGATTATTCGCTTCGATAGCAGGGGTGTCGGGTTAGATCCCCGATGGGGTAAATATAGGAAATTGTATTTCTTTACTTGTCTAGGTCAGCTCTGGTGGAAGGCTTCGGCCGTAGCCAGTTGCCACCCTACTAGCGAAGCCGTACTGTTTTTGCAGCTGACAAAGTCTCTGACATTACCGCACTTCGACTGTCGGGTCGGGAGTGTGGGACTTCTTGAGGAGGAAGAACTCGCAATACCCACTAAAACCGAGCGGGACCGTCGCTAACCATGAGTTGGGAGCCAGAGGTTCATTAAGGCATTCCTCTCTGGCTCCTCGGCTGTAGCCGGCTCACAGATATTCTACAGGGGGAGAAGCTGTATGAACCTCCGCCTCCTGTTTCCTACTTCCCTTCGTCGGGGTCGGTGTGCCTCGGCGGCCTTTGTCGTGCCTCCTTAAGCAAGATAACGGTCTCGCAAAAGAAGGCAACTACTCTTCAAGCCGGCTCACTGATGAGAATTGCACCTTTAATACTAGCCAGTGAGAGGTCTGTACCGATCAGCGACGTTATAATGAGTCGCTGAGAACCCCAGGCGGGACCTTCTGCAACCGTGTGGTGGGCTGTGTCTAAGGAGGCACCATACTCGTAACAGCTGGCTGACGGCTTACAGCCGACAGTTTGATACAGGTATTTGTCGAAGCATCCATGACTGTTAAGCACCTGAACCAACCTTTAGAAGAGCGATCTGTGCTCCCTGCCCAGCCACTTGTCCAGATGAGGGCGGATCGCCCTTAATATGGCCACTTCCGCCACTGGAGACCCGGGACCCTCCTTCCATCTTTGCGTCAAGGCTTTGTTAGCTAGAACCCTGACCCTCCTTACTTCGTCAGCGTCTGGTAGTTCCCCTCTAGTTCTCCAGTCTACTCTGCACTGATAAGGAGCCGTGAGAACTTCCGCCCTCAGCTTCCATGGGGGATCACTTGCCAGGAGTATTGCTGCCGTCCATTACACTTTACGGTACCCCCTTATAGCTCTAATCGCTATTACCTTCTGGGCCTGCCGTAACAGGGTTTTATTTGATACGGTTAGGGCGCTGATCCACACGGTTATGCCATACATAGTCATACTGGCGATTATTTCTACATACAGCGTTCTGCAAGGTGATCCTGGTCCTCCTACGTCGGGTAGCAAATGTCCTAACGCCGCTGCTGCATTGGTGATGTGGAGAGTCCTAGTAGGATATATATTTGGTGATCGCAAAAAGTGAAGTGTCAATAGAGTTGACCTCTGCTAATTTAATATTACCAACGTCAACAAGCGGGGTTAAGTATCATTTAAGATATGCCAATAGATGTACATATCTGTGGAGGTAGGATGACTAAGTGCAAAATTGATGTAATAACATACATACATAACATCACGCCTCATTCCCATAGGGGTAGGCAGAGACAACATCCTTCCACTTGCCATGATCCTTGCATATCTCCTTCGCTTCTTTCATTCTCATTAAACCTTTCATACAAGTTCGTCGGTTTAGAGTACTCTTGACTTGGCCCTTAATTAAAATGTCCTGGATTTGGTCCAGGAACGTTTGCCTTGGTCTTCCCCTTCCAACTTTCGCATTCACTCTTGATTCATAAATCCTTTTTGTCAGTCTCCTTTCGTTCATTCTCTCTACATGCCCAAATCATCTAAGCATACCTTTTTCAATTTTAGTCACTACGTCTTCTTTTATACCACAACGTTCTCTTATCACACTATTTCTCACTCTGTCACTCAGTTTTAATCCACTCATGCTTCTCAACGCTCTCATCTCTACCGCATTTATTTTACTTTTGTAATTCTTCTGCTATACCCAACTTTCACTACCATACATAAGCGTTGGCAACAACACTCCAGCATACACTACTGGAGTGTTGGTGCTATAATGATGTAATAAAATCAAGGAAATTAATAAGATTTATTTTCTCTATATAAATTTTTGTGTTTTTTCAAGTATTTGGAACACCTAAAACTGTCGCGAAATGCCTTCGATAAAATACGCTATTAAGTAAAACATATACAATGTATTAGGAGAACGCACCCGGAAACGAAGGGAGTTGAGAGTACTAATGACACCTTTGAGTCTGGGACGGAAAAAAGTTTCATAATAACACATTATTTTACTAAAAAAAAAACCAGCAATGAAACACAAAATCAATAACAGCTGATGCTCGGATCAAGGACGGCGCGGGCGCAGCGTGAGTTTTGATTGTGTTTCATTGCTGGTTTTTTTTCTTTTATTTTTAAGGGGCTTTTGTGTTATTAATAAAACACGCCAGCCCGATCGTAAACTTACAAACTAACACAACAATTTAACAATAAAAAGAAATATAATTACAAACAAAAAAGACTAACATTCTTTGAGAGAATCATTAACAAATTTATATAACTTAAAAGCCAAATAATTCAAAGGTTCACTTAAGATTGAATTAAAAACACCAATATTTCTAAAATTTAAATTTAGTTCATGCGTTAATGTTTCTCTCAAACTTTGATTCCGAACACATGCCTTTAGCAAGTGTTCAAGTTTTTTTTAGGACATTATCATTTCATTTAGCTGTACTAATGATATATCTACAGACAGATAATATGTGTAACGCTTTAAATATTATTAAAAAACCTAAGCCATCCCTGTTACGAAAAAAACTTTACTGCTACTTCATTCTGGGTTATAATCAAAATTATATGTATTTCTTTGTAAAAACATGTTGTTATTTTGTTATATCAGATGCAACAGTTCTTAATCAAAGCCTTTACAGCATTTTTTAATCAACTATAGATTTTTTCCCCTATTCAAGCAGGCCCAAAAGCTCTTTTGAATCGTCAGTAGTCTGTCCGTTGGTAATACATCTAGCACCGGTTCGAAAAGATGATTCTGCTGAGAAGAAACCGACAGGAAATTAACGGTTACTCTTTTAAATATAGTTTTTGTAGATTGCAATATGTGCAACTGAGTCAAGTCCAGACATCTTTATCGCTTAAATAATCTTGAAGCTTATAATATGCCTTTTTTTAATAGGTCGTTTATTACACAATTAACTCAGTTGGTTATAATAGGCGAGGAATACTTGAACGGTTATTCAAAGGACAAAATGGTATATTTGGCTCACCTGTATTGTACTCGGTGTCTGCTGACAATGTAACGTCTTAGTAATGGCAACGAAACGCACAGTGGTGCAATATTGTTTTTATGGGCGAAATAATTATATTATTATGATCCCTTGCGACGACCCACAACTAATACTATTTCTAGTTAACTAAATAAAAGACTTGCTGATTTCTTCATACGCCAACGCTTACTTGCTGACTCCCAGGAAATATGTCAGGGAACGGAACAAATTGGTGCGAAAATGGGTTATCTATATTCAGCAAATGTGACTGACAAACGTAAGTGTTTTAACAAGTAAGCGCGTTGGAGGCGTGTCTCTTTACTATATTAATTTTTTTAATAAGAAACTATATCAAATTCGTAAACTATATCAAACGCGTACACTATATAAAATTCTTTAGCAAGAACTATCTGTCGAATGACCAAAAGTTATATTGTGTCATTCGACAAATCCCGAACAATTCGTCGTCGTCGCTTTAACCGATGGACGTCTATTACTGGACATAGGTCTCACGAAATGATGCCCACAAAGCCTGATTTTGCGCCGCCTGACTCCAGCGCCTACCGGTGACCTTCTTGATGTCCTCGGTCCACCTTGTGGGGGGTCTCCCTACGCTGCGCCGCCCGGTGCGGGGTCGCCACTCCAGCACCTCGGACCCCGACGTCCATCGGTCCGTCAAACTATATGCCCCACCCATTGCATCTTCGGTGTCGTTCGTCTTCATGTCGGTAACTTTGGTTTTGCTACGGACCTCCTCATTTCTGATTTGATTACGTAGAGAGACTCCGAACATGGCCCTCTCCATCGCACGCTGAGCGACTCTGAGCTTTCGTATAAGGCCCATTGTCCACGACCCGAAGAATTCATATTTATTTATTTATACTTTATTGTATACCACACAAAGTAATTATACATTAGGAAGAAGACTTAAACGATGTAAATTAGTGACGCACAAAACGCAGTCTTCTCTCTATCACTCTAAAGAGATTTATCCCAGACAACCTTAAGGATGGAGACTTAATTATAATTTAAAGGTGGGAATAATAAATACACTACATACATTCATACATAAATAGGTCTGAAAATAGAATAAAAACTAATATATAAAAATATAATCATTTTGTATATAGACAATAACATTTTGATTTATATCGAATAATTTATTCATCGCTTTAACAGCTTTGAAATTAATGGCTAGAATGTTTACGTCTTTCGTTGTTTTCTATACAGGAGCCTCACAAAGTTATAAAAAAGTATGCATTTAAAATTAAAAGTAGCACCTTCCTATTGCCATTATTAGCAGGCACATGCCTTCTCTTTCATGGGAAGGAAACCCATTTGTGATTGCGCTGTTCCACTGCAGACGGGCAGGTTTCCTCGCGATCTTTTACTCCATCAAAAAACACTAGACACATAAGTGTTACATACAGAACGTTGTGGTGCCTGCCCAGAATTCGACCCCATAATTTTTAAAAAGAATCTACCTGGGGTTATCATAACGTTTCAATTCATTGGACCATAATGACATTAACATAATACGAGTGCGGTTATATATTTCATCAGCTATGGAATATTTGAATACCTTTTTTATATCTGACGGCGGGACTCGTCTTAAATAGCATTTATTTTACGTAGGATCAATCAAATGTTTTAACATCTGTAGTGTGTGTGTTTTTGGATTACGTTATAAGCAGATTTAGGTTGCAAACTGTTGGAATCTCTTCTCACCAACCTTAAGATGTTATAGTTGAAGTATCATAAATATCGATAAATATGATTTTACAATAACAAACAAATATCTATAGTTCAAATGCTAAACAGAAATATATAAAAAGAAGGACCTTTTTATATATTTTTGTTTAGCATTCGACAAGCATCACCAGTGTGTAATGCACCTAGAAGGTGGCGAGTGGACTAAAATAAACTGCCGCATGTTAATCTTAGACTTCCCATTGAATGATGATGATGATTGATGATATTTATCAATGTGACAATAAACATTTATGATATTAATAACCCCTAAAAACAGGATCAGCTTGGAAGTTAACAAGTTTTAAAATATAAAGTCATTTTTTAATTTAGATCTTGCCTTTTCTGCCAGCTTAGATTGACAAATGATGCTCTAAATATTTGGGGAATATTTTTACCTAAACCTTCTCCGGTATAACTTTTACCAATTCTTTCGCTCATCGTAGAATGCTCCTAATTTAGGTTTTGCTATATTCATCCAATAGCTTTAATCTAGGGCATTATAAGGACTTTTGGCTATACTCAAATTATTAGCGTATTTTATTATATCGGGTGGGGGGTCTACCAACGCTGCGCTTACCGGTACGCGGCCGCCACTCCAGTACCTTGGGACCCCAACGTCCATCGGTTCGCCTAGCTATGTGCCCTGCCCATCGCCACTTCAGCTCGGCGACTCTTCGAGCTACGTCGGTATCTCTTGTTCTTCTGCGAATCTCTTCGTTTCGGATTTGATGTCAGATTGTTCTCAGATGACCTGAAAAGGGTCGCCGGAAGCCGATGATTGCAAACCGCACAAGACCGTGTATTGTGGAAATCCTTGGAGGAGACCTACGTCCATCGGTTGAGATGATGATGATGATGATGATTACATCTGTCCATCTCGTTGGGGATCACATGCTTTCCTTCTAGTAATATAACCAAAGAACTTAAGCATTAAAAAATCTCCATTTTTTATCCCTTGAATATGGAATATAATCAGAATTTAGTCCACATTATGCTCATAAATTCCATCCTCAACACCATTTTTCACTGGTCCGATTATTTTAATTTCTTTAAATTGTACAGATTTGTGTGTTTCATATGTCGTAACTTTAAATTCTAATGTTCTCCTCCTTTCTTCTTTAATATCATCATCAGCTGTTATGGCCTAGTTGACTAAAAATATTGAAATTTTCGATTAGGTTAGTTAATTTATATGCTACATTTAAAGGATTACTTGTAACACTTTTGTATTGGGGCTACAGATTTGATATCGACATTGATTGGTCACTTTCTTAATCGAGTGGTAGACTTATAGAAGGAGAACGGTCAGAAATTAAAACGGTAATAGTGTGAGAGAGGCATTAAGATTGCGGCAGCAGACGAATAAGTTAGGTGTGAATAATATTTGTTATTTTTGGTGGTGATAATTCCCAGCCTGATTGAGTTTCCAAGGTCTTAGCTGCATATATGTATAACCACTTGAAAGCTGACTCCAAAGTGTTTTAAGAATCGCCAGCCCTCTTGTATGCGCTCACGATATATTTATGCGCGTGCATGTTTCCCCGGCGACCACCTTCGAAATGAGACGACATGAAGCCGAAATAGCCGTCCCGGGACCTTGGTTATTTACGATAACTCCTTTCTCGGTCATTATTCTGCTCATAATACAATATTAACGTGAAACTTTTTTCCAATCGCCTCTTATTTTTTCGTCTGTCTATCGCATATCGTATAACCTTCGGTTGGAGAGTGGAAGTAAACCAAGGCCAATATGACAGCTTTTTTTATTTATTGCTTACAGTTTAGCGCTTGACTGTTTTCTCACCTGTTGGTAAGTGATGATACAGTCTAAGGTGGAAGCGTGCAAATCTGGTAAGAGGTGATAGACGCCATATGTTTTCTACACAACATCGTACCGGAACACAAATTTCTTTGTTTGGCGGTACGTCTTTGCTGTTAGGGTGGTAACTAGCTACGGCTGAAGCCTCCCACCAGTCCAGACTCAGACAAATTAGAAAATACTATTTCCTAAATTCTCCCTGTCGGGGATCGAACCCGTGAACTCTGCTAGCAAAGCTAGTACTCGCACTACTGCGCCAACGAGGCCGTCAAAAGATATAAAATTAATTTTTTTTTTTCGCTTGGAAATGGGTGTACGTTCGCCGAGTGAAGTAAAACCCCATTGGGTGGTGTGGGACTCGCTGGAAAATTAGAATACCCACAAAAACCCAGCGGAACTCTCTACATCTAATGGGCGGAGTATGAAAAGATCACCTACGCATTCGATTCAGATGGCTTCCTAGAGGCTCCAACCAAAGAATCAAGTAAGCTGGGGCGGGTAGGCGTCTATACGCCTACTGCTCCTCAACCTCCTCTGGTAGAGAGGACCATTAGCCGCAGCCTTTCTCGCCCTCTACCTTGCCTCATTTTGTAAAATGACAGACTCACAAAACGAGGTGACAGCTATCCATGTCGTTGTTTGCTGCCGACCGTAGCAGTGACTATGGCGAGTAGCGTGAGTTCGTTTCTGATTAGCGACGATAGAAGGTGATGGGGTCCAAGCGGGGCACTCTTTTACAGTAAGGTGCGCCGTATCGATTGAAGCTCCACACTCAAAACAAGCTGGCGAATCCTACCAACAGTTTGATGCAGGTATTAGCCAAAGCGCCCGTGCCCGGTAAGCACCTGTACCAATCTAAAGCATAATCCGCGATTCCTGTTGAGCCAACCATTCAGTTGCGGATTGCTGCCACCGTGTAAATGGGCGCTATCGGAGACTCGAGGTCCTCCCTTCACCTGCTGATTAGGGTTCTGTCAGAAAGGGCCCTGATCCTTTGTCTATCTATGACATCTTGCCTCTGGTCCTTGCGACGCCCGGACCTCCCAAGGGAGGTCACCCGCCAAGAGGGTTGCCGCTCTCCGTGACATTGTACGATAACCTTTAATTGCCCTGATGGCTATCAAAGACACAAAAATATTGGCCCCTACGTAAGGCCACCCACTCGTATTAAGTACACCTTAGTGTGACTATAAACATTAATACTAGGATATAAAGAAAAATATTCACGATATAAATATGAAAATAATGCGTCCGTACCCATATGTGCGACTGGCTCATTTGTCTAGCATGTTCGACTACAGACATGAGGTTCTGGGTTCGAGTCCCGGGTCGGGCCAATTCAAAATCGATATTGAGTTTTCTATTAAGATTTTCCCAATATTTTCCCGAAGTTGGGAAGTTGGCGGTGTGCTCAACTCCGTGCCTCGGAGAGCACGTTAAGCCGTCGGTGCTGCGTCTGATCTCTCTCCGGTCGTGTCGGATTATGAGAGTGCACTTGTGCTCTAAAAACCCTCACTCATATGAGTGAGGAGGCCTGTGCCCAGTACTCTCTAGTGAGAGGTGCTGGTCGGGAGTGGCCCTCTTCTGTGAGACGATCATCTCACTGAAGGAGGCTCACGAACGAGAGAGGGATATTGCAATGAAGGCTCCCTCATACCGCCGGAGGAAGCCAGCTACAAGGCAGCGTTTGTAAGCGTAAGACCTTCCATCGTCGAGAATCCTCAGTCGGATTCATCCGGGGCACCAGGGAGGAATGCAAAAGTTGAACCCCTGATGCTTCATTCATGGATGAAGAGGGTTCCGCTGGGTTTTAGTGGGTATTGCGAGGTCGGCTTGTTCGCCGAGTCCCACACTCCTGACACACGGTCGGGGTCAGTGCATAAAAGCATTTCCCAGCGAGAAAAAAAAAGGCCTATGCCCAGCAGTGGTACGTTAATGGGCTGTTACGTGTGAGGGCGGAGGTGAGGGTGCGTGTGCTTGTATACGTTAGTATTTGTGTTTGTACATATCAAATGAAAGGAAGAAATGAAGCTTTATTCAGAGAAGTCTGTGGTAAATTTTTATCTTTATCTATTTGATATTGTTAGAACGATAGTATTTTCTCACAATAAATTAAATTGGCTACACGAAGAGTGATATGAAACTGTTTATTGTAATAGTTGGCTTCTTCTGATTAATGATGTTAAGAGATGTGGTGCTGTTGCCAAATTGCATTGCATTGTCCCGGAAGGAATGTGGGTCATTGATAGTATTATGGACTATGTCCTACAAAATTTATTTATTTTCAATATTTACTGACCTTTACTGGTGTTCATTCAAGTTCCAGTCTCTCTCTCTCTCTCTCTCTCTCTCTCTCTCTCTCTCTCTCTCTCTCTCTCTCTCTCTCTCTGTGTGTGTGTGTGTGTGTGTGTGTGTGTGTGTGTGTGTGTGTGTGTGTGTGTGTGTGTGTGTGTGTGTGTGTGTGTGTGTGTGTGTGTGTGTGTGTGTGTGTGTGTGTGTGTGTGTNTTTTTTTATTGCTGACAGATTAGCGCTTGACTGTGATCTCACCTGATGGTAAGTGATGATACAGTCTAAGATGGAAGCGCGCTAATCTGTTAAGAGGCGATATACCCCTTACGGTTTCTACACAGCATCGTACCGGAACACAAATCTCTTTGTTTGGCGGTACGTTTTTGCTGGTAGGGTGGTAACTAGCCACGGCCGAAGCCTCCCACCAGTCCAGACTCAGACAAATTAGAAAATACAATTTCCTAAATTCGTCCTACCGGGGATTGAACCCGGGACCTCCGCTAGCAAAGCGAATACTCGCACCACAGCGCCAGCGAGGCCGTCATCATTCAATCATTTATATGCATTCGTTTCTGATATTAATTTTTGAAGTGAAACGTCTTTTTAGGCGCATGAGGGTGAAATGCTTACGATTGAAATGAATGATTAGAGACACCAAGATGCCCAGCGTTTTTTATGCTAATTCGTTGGAGGGTTAGGTAGTTTTAATATTTAAAAATTACGTGCCAACTGCCTCATGAGTTTTCTATTAAGATTTTCTCAATATTTGCCCGAAGTTAGGAAGTTGGCTGTGTGATCCACCCCCGTGCCGCGGAGAGCACGTTAAGCCGCCGGCCCTGCGCCTGATCTCTCTCCGGTCGTGTCGGATTCCCGTCACATCGGACTATGAGAGTGAAGGAATCGAGAGTGCACTTGTGTGGTACTATGCCTGCCGATCCGCAGTGGAGCAGCGTGGTGGGTCTATGCTCTCAGCAGTCTATGGTCTATGCTCTCAGGAGGCCTGTGCCCAGCAGTGGGACGTTAAAGGGCTGCTACTTACTTACGTGGCATTTTATTTTGACATTTAATATTCTATTTATGAAAACTCAAAAACAAAATTTCATTAATAATGTCTAATATTGACAAAAAACACGTGGCATTTGTATTTAAAATTTGTCATTTGAGATTTCAATAAATTGTTGTTTACAAAATTGTATAAATATAAACAAGACCTAAAAATTAGTTTGCAAAAGAAGTTTCACTTACGACTTGTTTATTTTGAAACAAATCACCTATTGGGTAATTTCCGCCTTTGTGGTTGATAACAGAACAAATGCTTATTTATAGCACTGAATTAGCGAATATCAGTATTTCCTTATGTAACCTTGAAATATTTAATTCGTATTATATCGAGTAAAAGTTAAATGTTTTGTCTGTCATTGGACAGGAGGTGTTTTGGATTTTAATGTTATATAAACTCTACACTACTAAGAGTTTTTTAATGTTTTTTATTATACATGAATGTTGTGAGCCCCTTCGGCAGCTCACTCTTGCGAAGATTTGCCGGTTCAAGATAAATGAAAATGCCACGATTCTTCGCTCCAACGCTCCGCCGTCTACTTGTCACCAGACGAGGATTTATGAATCGCGATTCGAACTGTTGTTCAGCAGGAACCTGTTTACTAAATTGACTTACTAATCTAAGTTGTTTGCGACTGGCAAACGTGCACTATTGTGACAAGCAAACGTCGGTGGTTAATAATTTATTTGTTAAAAAGGACATCTTATGATTGGAGTTTTATTTCCTACCAATCGCAGGGATTACTTTAATTGCACAAACAACTTTTTTCTAAGAAATGACAATCATACAAATATATACATGCTATAGTTTAACAAAAAATCTTGTATACAATCTATAAATATCTATATAGGGACTCGTAAGTTAAGCAAAAAAATACTTATACGAAAACGAACGATTTTAACAATAATATTGACTTTCAATTAAAACAAACCTATTATTTTCTACTTAAAAGGGAAAAGTCGCGAACAAATGTATATTGGAAATAGAAAGTTATCCTTAAATGATATATGCACCAACGTGGACTTCTTTGTTGACCGACTCAAAATATAATAATTGTAACTTACATACCCACAGGGGTGGGCTGAGACCACGTCCTTCCACTTGCTACGATCATTGTTTATCTCCTTCGCTTCTTTCATTCTCATTAAACTCTTGACCTGGCCCTTATTTAAAATGTCCTGGATTTGGTCCAGGAACGTTCGCCTTGGTCTTCCCCTTCCAACTTTCGCATTCACTCTTGACTCATAAATCCTTTTTGTCAGTCTCCTTTCATTCTCTACATGCCCAAACCATCTAAGCATACCTTTCTCAATTTTAGTCACCACACATCGTTTTCTTATCAGACTATTTCTTACTTTGTCACTCAGTGTAAGACGTAAACAGATAATACCGGTGTTCTGACAGTTAGCGTTTCTTTAAATATATTTTTTAGAAATCTTTACGAGAATACGAAATTCCAAGCGCTATAATATTATATAGCGACTTTGAGTCACAGCGAAGCGTAATAACCTAGATGTAACCTGTTGCTGTTCTTTCTTCTGTAGTTTCTTTTTTACTATGAATATCTCTCTCTCTCTAATCGCTGCTTCATGACTGAAGATCGTGGTCCTAGTAAGATCCCAATCGCGAACGGATCCACGCTTTCCATTCGCTTCTGTTAGTGGCCATCTTCGCTAAGTTATAAGGTAGTTTGTTTGGTCCCGCTCAATTGGTCAACCCATCGTGTCGGGGAACGGCCTAGAGATCTTTTTCCGTCTGTGTTTCCTGTGCTTATGAGCCTTTCCAAACAGTCCTCTTGCCGCATGACGTGTCCGAAAAAAGTCAAAATTCGTTGATAACATACAGATGAGAGCCTTACCTTGATTCCAAGCTGCGATAGAATAGACTAGACTTCGAACGTAAGAGGTATATCGCCTCTTAACAGATTAGCGCGCTTCCATCTTAGACTGTATCATCACTTACCATCAGGTGAGATCACAGTCAAGCGCTAATCTGTCAGCAATAAAGAAAGAAAGAACGCATCTATTCTTTGCCTTTCTCTTGCCTTTATCGTCAAAGTTTCAAATCCATACATACACATAGAGAAGATTAATGCGGGGACAAGGCGACTCTTTATAGTCAGTGAAATACCTCGATTCTTCCAGATCTTATACAGGTGTGTCATAGCACTCTTGGCCATTCACACAGCTGCCATCACTGCAAATCTGGGATCCAAGGTAGACCTAATAGGTAGTTTCCCCGCCCAGTCAACTATCATTAGTTTAGTTTGAATATAATAGGCTCCATTAGGCTAGAATCCACGGCCATTAATGACATGAGTAAAGAACAGTGTAATAAAAAAAATATTTGCGGTTGCAGTCCCATCTCGCCCGTTGTATCAGATTCAATATGGAGTCAACGTCCTGAGTTCGAACCGATCAATACCGGGCTCTCATTGGGTTCAAATAGCGTTGTAATGCATAAACTCTATATTTCTTTTAGGTGGGAAATGCCTTTACGCATCCCAATGAAGGAATCTTCCTGAAGCCAAAATAATTACTAAAACCCAGCAGATACTTCCTCATACTTTAATGAGATCACTAGAGGTTTCCGCATTATGTGGACTTCAGCCTGCCAATCTGAATAGGCTTTTTGTTTTTCTTTCGCTGGGAAATGCATTTACGCACCGTGGTTGAAAGTCATACTTTCATCCAGGAGTGTGGGACTCGCTGAAGAACAGAATACCCACTAAAACCCAGCGGGACCCTCAGTGTCCTGAACAGAAGTACCAGAGGTTCAGTGGGGACATTACGCTCTGGGACTCCGGACATCGTCTGTCACGACCATTCAGAATAGATGGAAACTCGAAAAGGCGCGTCTCCTGGCTCCCGGCCTCCTCCTACGGATAGAGGTGACCTCAGCTGCAGCTTCCCTCTCCCTCTCTGATGTCTCCTACTGTGAGATGACATTTTGACAGAAGGATGATACCATCCGCCAACCACTTTCACTGCTGAGCATATAGCCGACTATGCTCATCAGCAAGAGCTCACCGCCTACGAGAGAAATCAGAGGATGCCGTTGAGGCCCCCAAGCCGGGCATTCTGCCACAGTATGATGAGATGTGTCCATGAGGGCACCACACTCGTGACAGGCGGGTGAGTCCTAATGCCCAACTATCTGCAAGTACTTACCAAAGCATCCGTGCCCAGTCAGTACCTGCACCAGTCTAAACGAGAGGGATCCGTGCCTCCTACATAACCACTGCTCGAAGTGGGGTAGGATTGCTTCCACCGTAACAATACCCGCAGATGGAGACTCAAGCTCCTCTTTCCATTGCCGTATCAAATCTGAATAGGCTGCTATTTACCTTACTTTTAGTTCTTTTTACGTCCTTTTGAGTGTAGACTCTATTTAGAAACACAAGCACGCACACACGCATGGATGTGGATGTGTGTTGTGTGTGTGTTTGCGTTCGCGTGTGTCACAAAATTTAAGTTAAATAAAACTTTTTTTTGTTAATAAAAATAAATGTACGAGTATAGTCCTACTTAGTAGACTTCCCACTGCCACTAGATCGGTATATACGCGGGGAAACCAAGGGGCATTAAGTAAAGTAAGTAGCAGCCCTTTAACGTCCGACTCACTCAGAGGAGCGAGGGTTTTTAGAGCATATACCCCCCACCACGCTGATCTACTACGGATTGGGAGGCACAGTACACAAGTGCACTCTCATGGTAGGATGTGACGGGAATCCGTCACGATGGAGAGAGATCAGGCGCAGGACCGACGCCTTAACGTGCTCTCCGAGGCACGGGGACGGATCATACCTACTTCCAAACTTCGGGCAAATATTAAGAAAATCGTAATAGAAAACTCAATATTGATTTTTGAATTGGTAATGGCGATCAGGAAGGGGCATTGCTTATGTGTATTTCGAAAACGCAATAAGGATTGCATCAGCCAGAGTTGGAGGTTTAAAACGGGCTAGAGTCGCAGACGGATCAATACTACAGACGTCACGGCAGCACGCGCCAGACGTTGAGAACCTTCTACACTGAATCCTTGCTAATTGGCTTCGGGATTATAAAGAAAACTAATGAGGCATCTACATATACAGCTAGCTATTTGGTGGTATTGTCAATTCGCTGCTTTCATTCTCATTAAACCTTTCATACAAGTTCCTCAGTTTAGAGTACTCTTGACCTGGCCCTTGTTTAAAATTGCCAGGTCTTTCTCTTCCGATTTCCCGTTCACTCCTAAACTCATAGATCCTTTTTGTCAGTCTTTCATTAGAGGTATATTGTCTCTTTCCAGGTTATAACGCTTTTATCTTACATTGTATCATCACACCATCGGTTGTGATCACAGTCAAACTGTCAGTAATAAAAAAGAATGGGACCCTTTAGCATGCTGCCTCATTGGTCTAGTGGTTAGCATGTTCGACTACAGACACGAGGTCCTAGGTTCGAGTCCCGGATCGGGCCAATTCGAAAATCAATATTGAGTTTTCTATTAAGATTTTCTCAATATTTGCACCAAGATAGGAACTTGGCGGTGTGATCCACCCTCGTGCCTCGGAGAGCACGTTAAGCCGTCGGACCTGCGCCTGATCTCTCTCCGGTCGTGGCGGATTCCCATCACATCGGACTATGAGAGTGAAGGAATAGAGAGTGCACTTGTTGTGTACTATACCTGCCAATCCGCAGTGGAATAGCGTGGTGGGTCTATGCTCTAAAAACCCTCGCTTCTCGGAATGAGGCTGCCACTTACTTACCCTTTAGCAACGCTGACCGGTTTTTAATTGTGTTTTTCGCTAATATATCCCGATTCCGTGGGATGATAGGGAAACCCGTTTTTAGTGAACGCCTTCGTTGCGACACGAGTAACTATGGCAAATTTCAAGTCAATCTAGTCTATAATTTTGGAGATTACTTAATGTATGTTAAATGTTGTACGGAGTAAACTCTATATATGGCTTTCAAGGATTTCACTGGTGTAATGGTGGGAGTATTCGATTAGCTGGCAAAATTACTGGATTCGATATCATTTCCTATTTTGACTAGGTCTGTCCCTCGTGCCCTTAGACAACATCACTTTCGAAGATTGCTAACGACTTCTCTACGAACCCAGGTTAGCTAGTAATATAAATGATAGAAAGGAATTCACGTGAACTTGATACCTATTTTAGAAGCAGTGAGTTATGACTCACTATTTCTCAATTTGTCAGATATAAAACGTTAATCGTGTGTTAACTTCATTCACGTTTGACCTACTTTACCACACGGAGTTGTCTATGTTTAAACGAAACCAAACATGTCAATCGTAAATTATTCCATGGTAATGAAATCCGGAGAATAGTAGATGAGGATTTCACTGGTGTAATCGTACTTGCATCAATAGCGAAGATCCTCAGTTCAATCCTAGACAGAGCAAATTTACAACGATGCCCTTCGGTGACCGATGGTGGCAGTTACTTTGTTCTGCTCCAAAGTAATTTCACTGAAAGTAGCCCACGAGAGATAGATGGAGTACAAAGGATGCTCCTTCTCGCTGCTAGGAGTACCAGGCGGCACAAGTTTCTGTACTTATTCCCGATCTGTGAATCTTTAATAAGGTTAACACAGTACACCACGGAAGATTACCCACTAAAGCCCAGCAGTTCCACGTCATCATAAAGTGTAAAATAGCGGATCGCTTGCGCAATACAATATCCCCGGAATGAAGGCTAATCATGATTCAAGAGTGTTTAGTGTTGCAAATGGAGGCTACGCCTTCCACCCTTCTGCGCTGGTGACCATTGTACGTGCTAATGCAAGTTGATCTCCTTGTGTCTCATTCGTGGATGAAGAGTGTTACACTGGATTTTAATGAGTATTGCTCAGTCTCCTCCATCGCAGAGTCCCACATTCCCGAAAGGTCATCGTTCGGGGTTGGAGAGTCCAAATTAATATATAAGCCGTATTTCAAATCCAGGGAACTACTTTTTTGTCACTGGGAAATGTATTACGCAGCACAGCCGTTCAACCCTGAATGTGTGGACTCGCTGACAGACAAAATAACCACTAAAATCTAGCGCGGTATCCTGAAATGGGGCACCATAGGAACTACTCTCTAGGAACCTGGATATCACGGTAGTTTAGAAGGATAGAACTTAAATAGATTTGAGGCGTCTGCAGCAACATGCGCGTTAGATTTTATTTTTCTTTCGCGAAACCCCAACTTTTTTAAAATAGAAGTATACTTGTATTTACTCCCTATTACATTAGTTATCTGCTAGTGAAATCCCCATCAAAATCGTTCCAGAGATAAGATAAGTAGAATTTTCCATATAACGTATATACTTTTATATGGATATAGCGTGAAGCTGTTTATTTAAAATTACAAAGATTTAATATAAGAAGCTGTATGTATGTTCAGTATGTTTTTTGTCGATTAGCTCTGTACTCTTTCAGCGGTAATTTCGTAACTGTAAGGGGGTTGATGGGCGGGCGGCTGGAGAGGGGCCTGGAGGGGGGGCTCCAGCGTCAACGACCGACACTCGGCTGTCTGCTGGCGTGAGAGGAAACCGTACTGCAAACGTGCAGCGTTGAACTCTCACACTTTTGCATTGTATTATATATATTCCGGCGAAAATGCGACGTTTTCAAATATTACATTCATCGCGATGTTATACGTGACTCAGTGTCTTATACGTGCTTATACAGAAACCGGTAGATCTCTCGTGTCTCTCCAGTGAATATGTCTTTCAGTGATTGAATTGATTGGAAATAGATGTGTATTTGTGAGTGTACTCCCGTTAGGAGACTGTGAAATTATTTATATTGCGTAGTGAGAAATGCAACGATTAAACATACGATAGTAGAGCTTTCATGTGGCTTTTATAGCAGTGAGATTGCATTCATCGTAAATGTATATGTGATTATGAATCAGGAGACTGTTTAATATATTATATTCATACGTGGTTCCATAGAAGATTAGATTCGAGTAAATATCCCTTTATTAATGAGCCATTATTTAAGTTCTGTGCCTTTATGTATTATAAAATTTAATTCATAGTAAATATAAAAGGTTGTCTTGATAGGTGATGTAACATTAAATATATTTCATCAGATATATTAAATGCTTCGAGTACGATATAGATGACAGTGTATTAGAAGATCTCTCTTAAATTTATAATAATAATAATAAAAAAAGGTAAGGTAAGTCGCAGCCCATTAACGTCCCACTGCTGGGCACAGGCCTCCTCGCTCATATGAGAGAGGGTTTTTAGAGCATAGACCCACCACGCTGCTCCACTGCGGATTGGCAGGCATAGTACACAAGTGCACTCTCTATTCCTTCACTCTCATAGTTCGATGTGAAGGGAATCCGACACAACCGGAGAGAGAGATCGGGCGCAGGACCGACGGCTTAACGTGCTCTCCGAGGCACGGGGGTGGATCACACCGCCAAATTTTTCCCAACTTCGGGCAAATATTGAGAAAATCTTAGTAGAAAACACAATATCGATTTGGAATTGGCCCGACCCGGGAATCGAACCCAGGACCTCATGTCTGTAGTCGAACATGCTAACCACTAGACCAATGAGGCAGTCTAATTATTCACTATTACGCGTACAAATGTCAAGTTATAAAATGTTTCCAATACAATTGATAGTAATTTAAATTTTAATGTCAATAATTATATTCTTAATGTATTTAGTTAAGTAGTCATTTATATTTAGTCTGGCGTAAAAGTGGACACTTTGGCGTAGGCCTCCCCCAAATTCTTCCAGTTAGCTCTATCTCTGGCTTGGCGCCAGTCTGGACCTGCTTATCCCTTTTTCTTTTCTTTCCTTGTCTCTGGGAATCCATTCTGTCACTTTCTTAGTCCATCTTGTGTCAATTAGTCTGCATACATGTCCTGCCCATTTCCATTTTAATGTTCTGATGATTTTTATTATGTCTTTTAATTTTGAGTTTTAATCCTAACATGCTCCTTTCGATTTTCCTTTGGCAAACGGCCAGCTTATCTTCCTCTTCCTTTCTTAAAGACCACGCATGTCAAGCATGGTAGGATTGCGACTTCGAAGAGTGTTTTCTTTATTTTAGCACTAATATCTTTTCCTTTCGTGATTTCCTTAAAGCTTGACTTTACTGACCTTAAAATTGGATAAATTTTTAGAAACAGTATATTTATAGGCCAATATATAGTCCCCTTTTAGTAAATGATAAAATATTACATCAGATAAATTAAATTCTTCACATTTGTAAAGGTATAGGTCATTATTATGAAAGAATCCTTTTTGAATTGAAAATTGATTTTATCTTAAAAAACAGTATGTTTATGAGTCAATTTATACTCTCTTTTTAGTTGTAAATTGTCTGTATTACATCAGATATATTAAATGCTTCAAATACAATAACGTGATTGATTTATTCATCTTCATATTGATGACAGTGTATTGGTAAATCTCTTGTGACTTCACTGACTGTAAAATTGAATTTATTAAAAAAACAGTATATTTATTAACCAATATACAGTCCCCTTTTAGCAATTGTTAAATTCTTTACATATATATGTCATTAGATGATCCTGACAGTGATTTTTGGGCTGTAAAATTGGATTTGTCTTAAAAACAGTGTATTTACGATTAGATGTATATTCTCTTTGTAACAGTAAATTGTCTGTATTACATCAGATATATTAAATTATTCAAATCGATTGTATTAGACGTGCTCATGTAGAAAACAAAGTATTGGTAGGTTTCTCGTGTCTTTAGTAATTGTGAGTTTGCAATCTCCTTTTAGCAAATGGTATAAAGTAATCTATACGATATCATATATATTAAATTTTTATTCAAATAGAATGTCTTACATGTGCTTATGTACAAAACAGTAAATTAAAGGATCTCTCGTGACTTTATCGAGTGTGAAATTGGATTTAATGTTGAAAAGTAGTGTATTTATGCACTTTCTTTAGGCAATACTAATAATAACTTTATTTATTTGGGCATAAAAACAATGATGCAGAATTAAAATACCCTGGACCCCTAAACTAGGTAAGCCCGTGACTTAGGGGTCAGTGTCTTCCCAAGTTTACAATTTAATCTACGCCTAGTCTAGTTATTTAAGAAAAAATTAAAAAATTAAAACTGAATTTAAAACTAAAACATGAGATAGATGGCAGAGATATAAATGGCATGGCAATGGTGAATAATTATCTATATATATATATTATGTCATCGAATTGACTTATACTTTAGTATATAGAAGATAGTTTTTTGCGCTCGCATGGTGACTTGAAACTTAATACTCCTCATTGTCGGACGATGTGCTATTGGAATTCCTTCACGATTAAAGCTGTGAATTTGTGGAATGATCTTCCACGATTGATTAGACAATCTGAATCCTTGACTATCTTCAAGAGACGTTTGAAAGAATTTTATCTTAGTAGTGCACAATAATTACGTTTGTATATTTAGATGTGTATGTATGTCTATTAAATCATATATGTATGTATGTATTTATGTAGTCTGTATAATTATTTGAATATATGTGTATGTATATGTATATCTATGTATGTGTGTGTACTTGCATTTCTAGTTGTATAGTAGGATGTTTTATTGCACTTACCCAGTAATTTCATGGGCTACTATCTCCAAGGTTGTCTGGAGGAGATCGCTTTAAGCGATAAGACCGCCTTTGTACACTCTTATCTATAAATTTATAGTGTTTTCTTTCAAAATCTGTATGTTAGTGTGCAATAAGAATAAATAAATAAATAAATAGTTTGTTAAAGGATCTTTCTTGAATGTATGATTGGAATCTTCGTAAAGACCAGTGTATTTGCGAGCTTATATTATATCAGATGTATTAAATTCTTCTAATAGATTGTCTTACACGTGCTTATATACAAAACAGTATATTGGAAGGCTTTTCTCCATTTCAAAGTGGATTTATTGCAAAAAGCAATGCGTCCATGAGCCAATATATAATCTCCCGCAATAAATAGTCAAAAAATATCTATAATACTTATTATATTGAAAGCTTAACTTTGTATTAGTTGAGGCAGTATATTGGAAGATCTGTCGTGTCTTTATAGACTGAGATTGCATATATAGTTCGGAAACGGTGCAGAGTTATGTGCAACATAATAGATATATTAAATTTGTCACGTTTTTTTAAGTGAACGATTGACTTATACGTGTTTCTGAAGAAGCCGGTAGTACATCAGTGACAAGGCGTGACAGTGAGACTGCATTGATCAAAAATAGCCGTGTATTTATGAACGATGTGTCGCCAGTGTTTGTGCTCCCGTTAGGAGACTGAGGAATCTATCTATGTTATGGATTGAATAATTTGTGATGATGGTGCGGCTCGGTTTGGCGATGGTGGTCGGTGTCGCACCAGCTTTGGTCTCCTGGTGGCGTGGCCAAGGGCCATGGCTGCCTCTGACTTTGCTGGAACACAGTCCTTCTTCAGAAAAGTCAGTTAAGTGGCCTCGAAGGTCACCTTCGCTGTCAGATTGCTTGGAGAGCGCCAGTGATGAAGACTCAGCTCGATCTATTCTGTGCCATGTTAGACCCAAAATAGTGAGTATATTAGATTAACTACTTTACTAGCTGTGCTAATTTTTTTTTAATTTTGTGGTATAAAAGTGGATGTAGCCACTGATATTGAGAAAGGTATGCTTAGATGGTTTGTAGAAAGAATGAATAAAAGAAGACTGAAAAAAAGGATTTATGAGTCAAGAGTGAATGGGAAAGTTGGTAGGGGAAGACCAAGGCGAACGTTGCTTGACCAAATCCAGGACATTTTAAATAAGGGCCAGGTCGAGAGTACTCTAAACCAACGAACTTGTATGAAAGGTTTAATGAGAATGAAAGAAGCGAAGGAGATATGCAAGGATCGTGGCAAGTGGAAGGACGTTGTCTCTGCCTACCCCTATGGCAATGAGGCGTGATGCTATGTATGTACAATAAAAGTGGCCTAACTTCTTATAACGTCAACTGTGAAAGTTTTATTAGAATCCGTCCAGTTTCAAAGTTTAAACTGAATTCATAGACAGAACTTTTTATATTAGTACCATATAAACTGTTTTATGCATACTATACCAAAGTAGTAAGGTAGAGATCGCTACCAAGCAATAAGACCGCCTTTTTCTTCTTTATTTATTTATTTTTATTTTATAACTTTTTTGTACACCACAATGTTATAAAACAAAACAAGTACATATCTATTAACAAAAAGGCAGAGAACAAGAGGCGGTCTTGTCGCTTGTTAGCGATCTCTACCAGACAAACTTCGGTACAGGAGTAGTTTTAGCAGAACATAGTGGGTCGGATGGTATCATCCTTCTGTGAGAATGTCATCTCACAGAAGGAGACATCAGAGAGGGAGAGGGAAGCTGCAGCTGAGGCCATCTCTATCCGTAGGAGGAGGCCGGGAGCCAGGAGACGCGACTTTGCGAGTCTCCATCTATTCTGAATTGTCGTGACAGACGATGTCCGGAGTCCCAGAACGTAATGTCCCCACTGAACCTCTGGTACTTCTGATCAGGACACTGAGGGTCCCGCTGGGTTTTAGTGGGTATTCTGTACTTCAGCGAGTCCCACACTCCTGGATGAAAGTATGACTTTCAGCCAGCGTGCGTAAATGCATTTCCCAGCGAAAAAAAAAAAAAGAACATAGTGGGTGGTGTATTTTCATATACATAAATACAAATAGCTACATCCTAATACATACACATTATTTTGTTTTTCTTTTGTAACAAAAAGCAATAAATTAATATTATTTGCAAAGGGGTAATATATACATTGCGAAAGGAGGCTGTTAAATTTCAAGCTAATCGCGAATATGTTTTAAGATTACGTGTTGAGTAATTAAGTACAGTAATCTAGACACATACATAGGATTACGCGTAATCATTCCTTTTGGGGTAGGTAGAGACCACGTCCTACCACTTGCCACGACCCTTGCATATCTCCTTCGCTTCTTTCATTCTCATTAAACCTTTCATACAAGTTCGTCGGTTTAGAGTACTCTTGACCTGGCCCTTATTTCAAATGTCCTGGATTTGGCCCAGGAACGTCCCACTTGGTCTTTCCTTTCCAACTTTCCCATTCACTCTTGACTCATAAATCCTTTTTGTCATTCTCCTTTCACTCATTCTCTCCACATGCCCAAACCATCTAAGCATACCTTTCTCAATTTTAGTCACTACATCTTTTATGCCACAACGTTAAATGATCTTGCATATAAAATAAAAAACGCAGTTCGGTTTTCACAACATCCCTGGAGTTGCGTAATGCTTCTCATTGTGTTACACAACTTGGAAACTGGGTCACGATTCGCTGTGGCTCAATGTGATATCATTTATACGTTGTAATTGGATAAAAGCCATATTGACAGTTACTGTTAAAACTTATAAAATTCATAACTGATTCTATATAGATACGAAGTCGAAATATTTGTTTCTGCTTAAGACATTAGGATTGGTTTCATAATTTCATATATAGATTTTGACAGTCTCGCTGGCGCAGTGGTGCGAGTATTCGCTTTGCTAGCGGAGGTCCGGGGTTCGATCCCCGGTAGGACGAATTTAGGAAATTGTATTTTCTAGTTTGTCTGTGTCTGGACTGGTGGGACGCTTCGACCGTGGCTAAGTTACCACCCTACCAGCAAAAACATACCGCCAAACAAAGATATTTGTGTTCCGGTACGATGCTGTGTAGAAACCGTAAGGGGTATATCGCCTCTTAACAGATTAGCGCGCTTCCATCTTAGACTGTATCATCACTTACCATCAGGTGAGATCACAGTCAAGCGCTAA
>JACTOM010000906.1:3455-84337 GCA_015832385.1 Elymnias hypermnestra | reverse complement strand
TGGAGGGAATATTTTAATGAGAGGGCGTTATATAAAGGGATTTGGTACAAGACAATGCAGTCGGAGCCTCCCCGTATACCGTGGTTTGTACATTCAAAAATTAATAGAAATAAGTTAGTGATAGCATTTAGACTAAGGTCTGGACACATGCCTTTGGGTAAGTTCAAATATCTTATGAGGAAGAGTTCTTCCCCCAATTGGGCAGTTTGTGGAGTAACGGAAGATATTGAACACTTGCTAAAGACATGTGTTCGGAATCAAAGTTTCAGAGAAACATTAACGCATGAACTAAATTTAAATTTTAGAAATATTGGTGTTTGTAATTATATTTCTTTTTATTGTTAAATTGATGTGTGTTAGTTTATAAGTTTACGATGGGGCTGGCGTGTATTATTAATAATACAAAAGCCCCTTAAAAACAAAAGAATAAAAAAAAACCCCACATTTAATTGTACACAGATTAAGTTGCCTGAGTCACTTAGTGGCCATTTATAATATGCTTAAGTATATCTTGTTTGAGATGTGTATGCATGTCGTATCTCATCTTTTATGAAAGTTAAATTACGTAACAAATTTTGCAACATCACCGTCGTCGCTGTTAACGGTATAGATCGAAAGTGCAGTTGTCATTTATTACGTACATGCGTGAAAGTGTAAAAAAAACTTTCGTTATCAGTGAAATTAAATCCTTAATATATAATAAGCCATCGTTTTAAAAAATCAAATAGCTCTATTTATTTATGATGCTTGCAATAACCTATCGTTGAACTATTTAATATAGAAATTGTTTAAATAGATAAAACTAATATAATAATGTAATGATAAAATCTTTTATTAAGTTGTAGGTTATATTGGTGTATGTCTATCGCACAATAAACTCTAGCTAGCGCTGCGTTAGAGTGAGAGAGGAGGAGCTTGACTACCGCGTGAGTGAAAGGGAAGACATACAAATTGGCGTCAGTACGCGTTACTCCTATGACAAGATTTCATGTCAATTTTATAAAAATATTAGAATTTACAGTTTTAATTTGGGCACACGTCAAGTGAGTATGTGACTCCTAACTAGTGTCCTGTGGATAGGATATATTAATGATACAGACATTGCACTAATGATAAGAAAAGACTTTATTGATTCTAGATATTAATCATAACACTAATCTCCTCATCTATGTAGGTCCTTGACAAGAGAAAAAAACATCATCAAACGTAGCGTATCCCAAATAAAAATCTTTGATTAGAATAAAATATATATTGTATTGTTATTATAATGGTAAACAATAGGATACCCGACTAATTTTGTTGTGGGCTATTATCAGGAGACGGCCCTCGGAGGAACCCTCATAACTACAGACTTTGCGTCGTTCTTTAACGTCGTCATCAGTCGTGTATTGAGGGTGGCAAGAAAAACTACCTATACGTGGGAACAAGTGGAAGAGATAAAAGAATTTGTATACTTGGGATCTAAGTTTACAAAAGTGGAACATGCGAAAGTGATATTGAAAGGAGAGTGAATGCAGGGAATGTGGTAAATGGTGCTCTGCACACCTTTATGAATAGCCAGATGGTGTCTCAAAGGACCAGACTGGCAGTGCATGCAGGAGTGTTGGTGCCAACACTTATGTATGGTAGTGAAAGTTGGGTATGGCAGAAGAATCACATAAGTAAAATAAAATGAGAGCGTTGAGAAGTATGAGTTGATTGAAACTGAGTGACAAAGTAAGAAATAGTGTTATAAGAGAACGTTGTGGTATAAAAGAAGATGTAGTGACTAAAATTGAGAAAGGTATGAATAATAAGGTTAGGTTTGGGCACGTAGAGAATGAATGAAAGGAGACTGACAAAAAGGATTTATCAGTCAAGAGTGAATAGGAAAGTTGAAAGAGGAAGACCAAGACGAACGTTGCTTGACCAAATCCAGGACATTTTAAATAAGGGCCAGGTCAGGCACTATTTGAATAAAGGATTTTTCAATTTAAATAGCATTTGTAATAATAAAGCAGACTTGATAGAAATTTCAAGCGTCCAACGATTTTATACTACGCGTTACCCAACACGCTTTTTTACTAGTAAATTCGGCACAGTTACGTCTCTCGTGATTGCAAATCGTGATAAAAGCATTTTTTGAACTCATGTTTTTATATATTCTATTCAAAATTTCAATACACTTTAAATTGAGCCTAGAAAAAGAGTTGATTTCATTCGGATATTACCAAACTGAGGACCCGATCGCTTTATTGCCTTAGTATTGGCAATAGTTGTAAGATTCGCCTAAAATCTTGTATATAAAAATACGTACCTATGTCAGGACAACACGCGTGAATTTTGTATTCTTTGTTATGCTTAAAAGAACGTTCTTATAAAAAGAATTAAGAAAGTTGCGTGGAACATCAGATATTTTAAGATAACTTAAACACCATAGTAACTTTGGCGTGTGACGTAATTGTCAGCGATTGATAGAATGTTGCAAAGAAATAATTTTCAAATTATGTCAACAGTGTTTGGGTATATGTCGCCTGTTGAAATACCAACAAAGAATGCCCTAATTTTCTATACTGGGATGAAAAGATCGATATCTTCCAGTTAAACTATCTCATGTTTAACACATCGATAAACAAGTGGTGACTAAGTTATTGGGAGGAAAAGGGATTTCGCATGCTCAGGAGAGAACGACGCAGAGAGACCGCATTGAGATAAATGTAGTATTTTGATTGGTGAGCCCCTTCGACAGCTCACACTTGCGAAATGATGATTCAGGAATGAAATAATATGCCAGCACACTTGCTCAACGGCCCACCGTCCACATGTCACCAACGCAGATATAAATGCGATCGACTAATTAGCAGCAACGAACTTCGCGCCAAAACGGGCCTCTTATATGCCGCAACTACGGCTGGCAAACGTACACTATTGTGACAAGTAAACGACGCTATCAGGCACTCTTTGTTGGTGTTTTATTTAGTTACATTATTTTCCAATCAGAAGGGGGTAATGAAAGTAAACAATAACAAAATATAAAACGATTCTAAATTAAACAAAATAATCTATGTTGTTTAGCGAAAAGGAATAATAGCGAATATTCTTATACGATTCTAATTTACGATTCTAATGAAATGAATTGCTCTGCATCATTCGATATATATTATACGAATAAATCAAAATGTGTTATGCAATTTTAACCTCGATATAAATAGTTTTATTAATTATTTATATAAACGGATATAAAGATACCACGTTACACAACGCGGTTGTTATCTGCATTAAATGCAATGCCATGTTATGCTACGCGCCAATTTACTTATGATTCCATTTCAAATCATTAGTCATTGTAATCAAATTTGTTTTTTTTTATTTTTTACTATTTTTCTGGTACTTATGTATTAACGCCACCGCAGCTACAGGTTGACGATTTTTTAAAACGGTATTTTTTTAAGGTTAATTTAGGTTAGTGTTTTTACCTTTTTTTGTTAACCTGACCTTGTGAGAGCTCAGTATTTAAGAGAATGTTTGGTTAGCCTAATATCGTTTAGCCTTTTTGTGTCTAGGAGAGTAGCAAAAATAAATCTAATCTAACTTAACCTTACACGTAGTCATTTTTTATGGTCTGTTAACCTTTTTGGCCTTTGTGCAACGCCACCGCATTAAATAACACTAACCTGACCTTAAAAATTGTCATTTTTTAACGACCAAAAAAGGCTAAAAAAATAAAAATATAATGATTATTTTTTTAGCCTTTTTTGGTCTTTGGACAACGCCACCCCAGCAACGAGAAAACTAATCTAACGTAACCTTAAAAATCGTCATGTCTGCAGCTGCGGTGGTGTTTTTTTAGTAATGTCATCTGATGGCAAGTGATGACACAGTATAAAATGGAAACGCATTGACCTGGTTAGAGATGATTTACCTCTTATTGTATCTACACAGCTATGTACCGGAACAAATAACTTTGTTTGGTGTTTATTAATGAATAGTTAAATACTTAACTGGAGGCGGTAATAACTGTTACACACTTTTATTAACTTTTATATAATAGTTCTCATTTGATGGTGCGAGTGCTCGTTTTGCAAACAGACGTCCATGCAACGATTTCTGATGAAGGAATTTAGGAAATCATTTTTTAATTTGTCAGATCGCATAATTTTGACGGCCTCGCTGGCGCAGTGGTGCGAGGATTTAGGAAATTGTATTTTCTAATTTGTCTAGTTACCACCCTACCAGCAAAAACGTACCGCCAAACAAAAAGATTTGTGTTCCGGTACGATGCTGTGCATAAACCGTAAGGGGTATTTCGCCTCTTAACAGATTAGCGCGCTTCCATCTTAGACTGTATCAACACTTACCATCATGTGAGATCACCATCAAGCGCTAATCTGTCAGCAATAAAAAAAAAGACTTTTTGGTACGATGCTATTAGAGGTAAATCATAACTTACCTAACTGCCTCATTGGTCTAGTGGTTAGCATGTTCGACTACAGACATGAGGTCCTGGGTTCGAGTCCCGGGTCGGGCCAATTCAAAAATCGATATTGAGTTTTCTATTAAGATTTTCTCAATATTTGCCCGAAGTTGGGAAGTTGGCGGTGTGATCCACCCCCGTGCCTCGGAGAGCACGTTAAGCCGTCGGTCCTGCGCCTGATCTCTCTCCGGTCGTGTCGGATTCCCGTCACATCGGACTATGAGAGTGAAGGAATAGAGAGTGCACTTGTGTACTATGCCTGCCAATCCGCAGTGGAGCAGCGTGGTGGGTCTATGCTCTAAAAACCCTCTCTCATATGAGTGAGGAGGCCTGTGCCCAGCAGTGGGACGTTAATGGGCTGCTACTTACTTTTTACTCTTTTACATAACTTACCAAGACAGCGCATCTATCTTAGACTGTATTGTCATTTACCATCGGCTGAGATCATACCCAAGCTCTAATAATAAAAATAAATGCACAATTATAAATATATTGAGCGATTTAGATCACCCGTCGATCGTTCACCTTTGTTATTACGAAAGCGTTACACGTGCATTGCTCACGCGCCTCATACTCGTAGGGCTGGCACCCCGACACACGTGAAGACAATCAAATCAAATCAAATCAAAATATCTTTATTCAAGTAGGCATATTACAGCACTTTTGAATCGTCAAATTTTTGTTTTTTCTTTTCCTTTCCACACTCTAATTCTAATGTACGTCTGATGATGATACTCCAGAACGACTTAAAATCTAAAGTTACGAGGGTTCCTTCGCGCCCCGATCCGAGAAGAGCCCACAACAAACTCAGTCGGGTATTTTGTTTTTTTGTTATCATCATCATTACGACATCATATTAGTTTAATGTATTTCAATTCAAATTAGAGCAGTTCGTTCACTCTTGCAACTTATAATACGATTTTTCTATCAACTTTCTTTTAACAAAGTCTTTGAATTTATTAATTGACATCTCTAAAACGTCTTGTGGGAGTTTATTATAGAAACGTATACAGTTATACAATAAGACTCATAGTATGTGCTTAAGAGCATACGACAGAAGTAAAATTACATGAAGGCGAGGTTAATATAACAATTACATTAAAGTGTACTCTATCAGACAGTAAATCCGCAGTCGATCGTTTATAAAAAGAGAGCGTTGAGACGTATGAGTGGATTTAAACTGATGACAAAATAAGAAATAGTGTGATAAGAGAACGTTGTGGTGTAAAAGATGTTGTGACTAAAATTTGAAAGGTATACATAGATGGTTTGGACGCGTTGGAGAATGAGTGAAAGGAGACTGACAAAAAGGATTTATGAGTCAAGGGGCGGATGGGAAAGTTGAAAGAGGAAGACCAAGGCAAACGTTCCTGGACCAAATCCAGGATATTTTATATAATGGCCAGGTCTAAACCGACGAACTTGTACGAAAGGTTTAATGAGAACGAAAGCGAAGGAAATGTGCAAATATTGTGGCAAGTGGAAGGACGTGGTCGCCTTCTTCTATAAGCCACAGTCGAGCATATTGAAACAGTTGTGGTTGGTACTTATGATATTGTTAAATATTATGATCCATTAAAATTGTGTAAGATCTATATTATCTATTTAACTTCTATGAATGAGAATGGGCATCTCTGTACCCCTCATCAATCAATCACCAACTCAACCGATGAACGTCCAATGCTGGTTATAAGTCTCCTTCAAGGACTTCCATAATAGACTATTTCTGCCCATCTGGTGTGTACTCTACCAACGCTTGGCGTACCGGTAAATGGTTGCCACTCCTGTATCTTGGGATCCCAATATTCATCGGTTCGTTTAGCTATGAGCGCTATTTTTTCGCTGTAAAATGCTTTGCCGCACCCCGTCCAGTTGGGAGTGTGGAAAACACGTACTCCGACTAGTCATGAGTGTGGAACTCAAGCGGACTGTCAAACAGTAAAGTAAGTAGCAGCCCATTAACGTCCCACTGCTGGGCACAGGCCTCTTCACTCCGAGGAGCGAGGGTTTTTAGAGCATAGACCCTCGCTGCTCCACTGCGGATGGGCAGGCATAATACACAAGTGCACTCTCTATTCCTTCACTCTCATAGTTCGACGTGACGACAATCCGAAACGACCGGAGAGAGATCAGGTGCAGGACCGACGGCTTAACGTGCTCTCCGAGGCTCGGGGGTGGATCACACTGCCAACTTCCCAACTTCGGGCAAATATTGAGTAAATCTTATTAGAATCCTCAATATTGGTATTTGAATTGGCCCCACCCGGGACTCGAACCCAGGACCTCATGTCTGTAGTCGAATACTAACCACTAGACCAATGAGGCAAACAATGAGGTTCAAGCCTGTAGGAGGGGCAGCGCATAATTGCACTCTCTGCCACTGAACCTTCTGCGACTGATAGCTGGGGCGTCTGGTACCATCTTCGGCTCCCTTTCACGAACCTCCATTAGAGACATAACGGTCTCGCAAAACCAGGCTACCATAAGTGCCCTAACAATTATCATTTCAGTTTTGCGATCCTTGCAGCTATGTCGTTAACTCTAGTTCTTCGGCCGATCACTTCCTTTCTTTTTTAAGGCGCATAGTCATTGGCCATGTCTGAACCTGTTTATAAACTTTTGTTTTTAGACTGGAGAATGTTTATCATCGATTCCTCAATGTCTGTATCCTTATGGATTAGAAATTGGGTGTTCTTTGAACTCTCTGTTTTAGAGAAAAATGTGACATGGATCTTTCGCTGGAGAGCGTTGTAGGCGCGATGCTCTCCAGGGAAAACGCAGTCAATGCTCCCTCTCATCATCAACGAATGCGTATGCCTAATATTTGCACTCGTTATGCCACCCTTTTGAACTCTCGGTCGGACCTATCCGGGAAAGGAATGTGCGAGCGCTCCTCAGTTCTTTCACCAATGAATGAAGAGTTTTAGTGGCTCCCGCTACCGACACTAGTCGGGGGGCATAAATGAGTATTTCAGCGTCAAAAAGAAGAAGGTTCGACAGTATATAGATCTGTCTCGTTTAAGTGTCGCTTTTTTTTTTATTTATTTTTAATAATACACGCCAGCCCCATCGTAAACTTATAAACTAACACACATCAATTTAACAATAACAAGAAATATAATTACAAACACCAGTATTTGTAACATTTAAATTGAGTTCATGCGTTAATGTTTCTCTCAAAATTTGATTCCGAACACATGCCTTTAGCAAGTGTTCAATATCTTCCGTTACTCCTCAAACTGCACAGTAAGGGGAAGAACTCTTTCTCATAAGATATTTAAACTTACCCAAAGGCATGTGTCCAGACCTTACTCTAAATGCTATCACTAACTTATTTCTATTAATTTTTGAATGGACAAACCACGGTTTACGGGGAGGCTCCGACTGCATTGTCTTGTACCAAATCCCTTTATATAACGCCCTTTCATTAAAATATTCCCTCCAATCTTTTGAAACTTTAAATATAAATTTAGAAAAATATTCCGTATAATGCTTTAAGTTAAATCCTTTACATAGGTACTGATGAATTATTTCAATTATAGAATATACTACAGACACACCTTGATGTCCTTTAATGCAACCAATAATGTGCTGTAGCGCACTCTTGCTATGCGTTAAAATAACTACTTTATTTTTGCCAATAGTTTCAATGTATTTTAAAGCCTCGGCTATTGCAATTAATTCCGCAGTTAATATTGACATCTCACTATTATTTATTCTTAAAAGTTTAGAGTCCCGTCGAATAGGATCATAAAATGCAGCAGCTATACCTAAATCACATTTAGAGCCATCAGTATATGACTTATAAAGATCACTATATGTATTCCGGATTTCCGAAATAATTTCTGCTAAAAGATTATTAGAATCATACGATATTTTTGATTTCCCCATTCAACTTAAGTGATTTTTAATATTATCTCCACAATTCATGTTACTCATCCAAGTATCTTAAGTGAACATCTCTAATATGTCAGAAGTATTTTTAATTTCACTATAAGTAACATATATTAAAGGAAGTGTCGCTTTTTAAAATCATAATGCTGTTCTGAAGTGTCACTTCAACAATTCGTAGCCCTGCATGAGGATTTGCGGCAAATGCCACGATATTTGCGTCGCGTGCGCCGCGTCAGCACGCTGCGCCCTCCGTCGGTCCCGTTCGAGCGTACAGTTAATCGGCGGCGATCGCCTTTTACTTCGCCCGTTCGTTTTTTACGCGTTTAGTTGTTTGTTGCGTGACACATTTTCTCCCAGTGCTAAACATTGCATGACAAGAATCGGTGCTTTCCGCGTTTTTTGATGTGAACCATCAATAGTAGCGCTTGAGATCGCCACATCAAAATCAAGAACACAAACTATTTTTTATGCAAGTAGTCTCAAAAAGTACTATTGCGCAGGCCTTGGATTTTCACACAATAAAACAAATATAACTTCGGACAGAGTAACACTCCGATTATATTTCACACGTAAACTGAATGCTCATTTATTCTACTACCCTATTTATAGTATTTTCATCAATGTATCAAATGAATAGTTAATATTTAGACAGTTCATATTCAGATGATTAATTAGTGAGATAATTCATTAATATATTATTAACAATTATCGGAATATAAATCAAGTAATTTAATGGACATAAACAGTATCTTCTAATAATTATGCGGCAACTACGTCACGTCCGTTAGGCGCCTATTGGGTACTCGTTGACAGTACTTAAATCGTCGGTAGTCCGTCCGCTGGAAACAATTCTACCACCAGTTCGAAAAGTTGTATCCGCTGAGAAAAAACCGGCATGAAACTATACGGTTACTCTTTTAAACATAGTTTTGTTAGTTACAATGTGTAAAATATTGCTTCTATGTGCCACTGGAATCGGGTACAAACATTTCTATCGATTAAATAATCTTTAACGTTATAATAGTATGTTTTTGATATATTTCTTAAAATTATGCGGAGGCAAATCTAAAACTGATTGCGGTATCTTATTAAAAATGCGTTTGCCCAATCCGACAAATGATTCCTGTACCTTTTTTACTCTAAAATTGTGAGCCCCTTCGTAAGCTCACTCTTGCGAAGACTTGCCGGTTCAGGATAAATGAAAATGCCACCAGATTCTTCACTCCAACGCTCCGCCGTCTACTTGTCACCAGACGAGTATTTAGGTACGAACTGTTGTTTCAGCAGGCATATTTGCGACTGACAAACGTGCACTATTGTGACAAGCAAACGACGGTGGTTGTTAATTTATTGGATAAAAAGTACATCCTATGATTGGAGTTTTAATTCTCACCAATCACAGGGATTACATTAATTACACGAACAACTTTATTCTTGGAAATGACAAATATGTATATACGCTATAGCTAACAAACATTCTATATACAAAGTTATAAATATCTATAGACACTCTAAACAAATTAAAGGGAAAAGTCGCGAACAAAAATATGTAAATACAAGTTTGTATTTATTTCTTGTGTTATAGTTGTGTATTTCTCTCTTTTTGCTGTTTTATAGAATATATTATTACAGATATATAAGATATTATTCAATATTCAATGTCCGCTGCCTTTAACATTAAGCCTTATAACATAATGCTATGAAAATAAGCAAATTACACCATTTTAGCAGTTTCAACATCAGGTTATTGTCTAACTTCTCTAACAGCAAATGCAGCTGAGATAAGTTTACTCACCAGAATCTAAATATGGGGACCCACTGAAGTCCAGAGTCTTAAGGTTATTCCTACGATTTTCCATCACTTCTATCTATAGTGTCTCCGGTGTTGTGTTCACTATGGTACTTTTTAAATGAAACGCATGTTACATGCATGTATCTTATTTAAAACATTTCTATATCTCTTATACCGTGACGGATAAAACTTTTTTAGGTATCGCATGTCACACTACAAACAATCCCGGAATGGGGGTGAAGCGAAAAGCCCGCGATAGAGCAGTCAAGGTTGAAATAGTGGTTTCACTTGCATAGTACATACATACATAGCATCACGCCTTATTCCCATAGGGGTAGAGGCCACGTCCTTCCACTTGCCATTATCCTTGCAAATCTCCTGCGCTTCTTCCATTTTCATTAAACCTTTCATAAAAGTTCGTCGGTTTAGAGTACTCTTGACCTGGCCTTTATTTAAAATCTCTCAGATTTGGTCCAGGAATGTTCGCCTTGGTCTTCCCCTTTCAACATTCCCATTCACTCTAGACTCATAAATCCTTTTTGTCAGTTTTTTTTCATTCTTTCTCTCAAATCATCTAAGCTTTCTCCACTTTAGTCGCTACATCTTCTTTCATACCACAACATTCTCTTATCACACTATTTCTCACTTTGCCACTCAGTTTTAATCCACTCATACTCCTCAACGCTCTCATCTCTACCGCATTTATTTTACTTTTGTGATTCTTCTGCCATACAAGAGTGTTGGCACCAACACTTCTGCATGCACAATCAGTCTAGGCCTTTGAGACACCATCTGGCTATTCATAAAGGCGTGCAGAGCACCATTTACCATATTCCCCTGCATTTACTCTCCTTTCAATATCACTGTCACCTGTTTCGTCTTTTGTAAATTTAGATCCCAAGTATACAAATTCTTTCACCTCTTCCACTTGTTCCCCATCTATCAAAATATTGCCATTGTTTACATTCACTTTCATTCCTTTCCCTTTAAAAGCTTTGTTCATAATATTTAGCATCTCCTGTAGCTCATTAGCGGATGACGCAAGTATTACTTGATCATCAGCGTAGAGTAAACATTTCATGAGTAATTCATTCATTCTTAACCCATACATACTTTCTTTTAAATCTGTCAAACAGTTATCCATGAATAGGTTGAACAGCCATGGTGACGCAACACATCCCTGTCGAACACCTCTTTCGACAGGAAACCACTCCGTGTACGCTCCGTTTATTCTGACACAGGCACTAGAACCCTCATAGAGAGACTTCAATGCTTGGATCAGACAACCGCTCACCCCATACGTAGATAACGTTGACCACAGCTCATTCCTCACCACTCGATCATAGGCCTTTTCTAAATCTACGAACGCGCAATAAACTTTTAAAATACTAAGAACACCTATATATATGTACAGTAATAGTATATACAAGTAGAAAATAAAACAATCGACCGCTAGTCGCTCTTTTAAAATTCCAATAATCGCACTTATTAATTGGCATTTAATTTTATCATTAACATTGAGTACTTAACATATTAAATGTTCATCAACAAGCGAACATTATCACTTAACTCCACGTATTGTTATTTAAACTTTCAGCGGACGTGTCCTAACATTTAATGCGAACGTGCGTCCGTCGTACTTTTTACGACAATATGATGTACAAAAATATTTAAAGTAAAAAAGTAAGTAGCAGCCCATTAACGTCCCACTACTGGGCACAGGTCTCCTCACTCCGAGGAGCGAGGGTTTTTAGAGCATAGACCCACCACGCTGCTCCACTGCGGATTGGCAGGCATAGTACACAAGTGCACTCTCTATTCCTTCACTCTCATAGTCCGATGTGACGGGAATCCGACACGACCGGAGAGAGATCAGGCGCAGGACCGACGGCTTAACGTGCTCTCCGAGGCACGGGGGTGGATCACACCGCCAACTTCCCAACTTCGGGCAAATATTGAGAAAATCTTAAATAGAAAACTCAATATTGATTTTTGAATTGGTCCGACCAGGGACTCGAACCCAGGACCTCATGTCTGTAGTCGAACATATATATATATTTACACTTTAGAATTATGTAACTAATTAAGAGTCATCTTACGATAAATTTCAAACATTGAAATTAGTGCATATTATTTGCGTTGTAGAATGACTTTTACAAGTGACATAGAGGAATTTGGAGAGCTTAATTGATGCGGATAAATAACAAGTTCCATATTAGTCTATTTTCAGCCTTCTTCCTTGTTATCAAAATTGTACCAATCTGCTAGCGGAGCCTCAAATAAGTCATAAAAGTGTTGTCGTAAAATTTACGACAGCGTTTCTTCTCAAAGGTTAAATGGCTAGTATAACGGCTAGCACTGCTAGTCTTTGAGTCTTAAGTTGAATTGGAAAATTATGTTATCAAATTTGTCTATACTTGTGCTGGTGTATCAGACTTCGGTCGTGGCTAGTTACCACCCTACTAGGTGTGCCAACAGGCAAAATAATTGCGTTCCGGCAATTCCATCTATTCAAGGCTCTTAGTTACTTGTGTGTGTGTGTACTAGGGCTGTGTGAATAATTCGAAAACTCTCGAATTATTCGTTTGAGTATTTTCAATTCAGGGTTTCTTATGTTCAATATTCAAATATAAATTTAACTATATGCATTTTACTCATACCCGAAGATAAGTTCACTTAGAATAAGTGCGGGTTTACGTTAGCTGTCGTTTTTTGAATATTTTGTTGGAAAAATAATTGCAAATTGTAGAAAAATAGTAGAACAAAATGACTTCCTGGTGAAGATTTTTTATGGTAACGACCGAGATGACCGAATGACCAATTGTATTCTTTCGGTAATCGATTTTTAAACGAAAATTATATTCGTAAATCGAATATTTCGATACACGATTTAAATTATGCCAACAGAAAGAATTTTATTAATTCGCGATTTTTCGAATTATTCGTGGATTTTTGGATCGAATATTGATATTCGATTCGATTCGGACGATATTCGCACACCCCTATTGTAACTATTAATAAGTATTTAGAAGTCGTCGTCGTCGTCGTCGTCGTCGCTTTAACCGATGGCCGTCCACTGCTGGACATAGGTCTCATGTAATGATGTCCACAAGGCCCGTTCTTGCGCCGTCTGGCTCCAGCAGCTACCGGCGATCCTCTTGATGTCGTCGGTCCACCTTGTGGGGGGTCTCCCTACAATGCGCCGCCCGGTGCGGGGTCGCCACTCCCGCACCTTCAAGCCACAACGTCCATCAGTCCGTCGGACTATGTGCCCCTCCCATTGCCACTTCAGGTTCGCGATTCGTAAGGCTATATCGGTGACTTTGGTTCTGCTACGTATCTCCTCATTTCTGATTTGATCACGTAGAGAAACTCTGAGCATAGCCATCTCCATCGTATTCTGAGCGAGTCTCAAGAAGTTAGAAGTACATCTTAAGTAATCATATTATTTAATCGGATAATTACACGACACTATTCATGGTATATTTTCCTTAGACTACATCGATGGTGCAGTGAAGCGAGTACTCGCTTTGCTAGCAGAGGTATCGTGATTACCGGATACCGGACTTGTGGTCAGTTACCAGTCTGTGTAGAAACCTTAAAAGAAAAAATTCCTCCTACCATATTACCGCGCTTCCATCATAGACTGAATCATCATTTACCATGAGATGATTACAGTCGAGCGTTAACAACATCATTAAAAAAGAATTAAACCTGCGTGCGTACAAAGTACACATGTCAGAAGTGAAACTTCTTAACTAACTTTTAAGTCTTGTTTATATTTATACAAATCTAAAACGTTAGATTTCCGACACTTCCGACAGAGAGGAAAATGGAAGATATGTTAGGAATTTAATTGTCATTGAAATATTATAAGTGTCGAAAATTAATATAAATAATTTATTGACATCTCAAATGACGAATTGTAAATAAAAATGCCACGTGATTTTGTTTTTCAATTTCAATTTTTTTTTATGAAAAATAATATATTAAATTATTAAATGACGAGTGGAAATTTAAAATGCCACGAGGTATTTGTAAATATTAAAACCTTCAAACGAATTGGCATAAAAAACGCCCTATTTTCTATATGCGATAATATATCGAAATAAATAACGGAAGTTGGTTATGGCATGCGGATATTGCACGTATACTTGACATAATACGCCATGCAGGCTAAAGGGGACACTTCCTCGCCTGCAAAGGTCTGAGTAGACGTAGACAATGCGCTATTAATCACCACGCACTAAACACTACGCGCGGGAAGCACTTGCAAATGTCTCTGAATCATCGCTTCTCGATTTTAGACTTCAGCCTGCTCAAGTCACAAACGATAGCGTTTAGCGAAATAAAGATAATTTGCCATAGACGCGAAATTCGTAAATTCCTGTTCAGAGAAAACGCAGTTTCGAATCCTGAGCAGGCACCATTAAGTTTCCCTTTATAAATAGAAAATGAAGTGCCGGAATGTTCTTTCCAATCCATTGTACTTTTCGGTGAAAGACAAATTTCGATATTCATTATTCAAATAGGCCTTTACAGCACTTTTGAATGAAATATAGGTTTTCCCACACATTAACCTAAGTTATCAGTGAAGAAATCCTGAATGCAGAGTGACGTTAATAGACAGCTACTGATTTTACCTTATAGATGACTAATCAGATAATCTGTGATCCATAAATCTGATCTCATAACCAATGAAATTGGTTTAGTGGTGAGCCATGGGTCCAGATTATGACGATTAGAAGAAGGGACACGAACCCAGGCGGTTCGAGTCACGAGTTAGGCCAATTTTATATCGATAAAGTTTCTGTTGGTATCTAATTTCCCAAAGGCGTACTACATCCTTGGATGTTAAGCTTTCTGTGAAGTAATTGTTCTTCATAATAATTTTTGCATAATTATCAATGTGCAAGTTTGTTTTCTCCCAAACATTGTCTTATTTCTGACACAGAGTAATTTCCACGGGTTGTTTTAAATCGTAATTACTGGGAGTTCAGGGTGAGGTTAAGTTGGTTATTAAAAAAAATTATAAATATCCGCTTTCGCTTAAGATTTGCATTAGGATTAACAGCATTGCAAAGACGGCCGCGGTTTATACATGCGGAGTAGATATATACAGTGACAGTTTATCGCCGACACCGCCGCAGTCGCACGTGTGATTTTTTTATAAAACTTTGTTTATAAAATATCTCTTCAAGTATCTCTATATTGGTAAATATATGCCGGTCACAAATACGTAAATACTTACAAACAAAAGTGTCAGTGACGAATTCCAAATGACTATTGTGATTATCAATAAAAATGCCATTGTTGACTTGAAACAAAGAATTTTAGTAGAGGTGTTATTCTCGATTAAAGTGGACAATATCGATAAGATAAAACAATACTTTATCACTTTTAGCATCGCGAGTGCAGTATAGAAGAACGCAGTACTAAAATTGCGGCCTTCCTTTCTATATAATTGACTGTAAACGCTATATGTACTTGCTCAGTGGGTCGTGTTCAGTGCTCATATAAATACAGCAGTAAAATATGCAATTTAACATTAATAAAATAAACATATAAGTGATATCTCAATGACATTGGCTATGGGCAATAGCTCGGAATTTGCAACACCTGAAAACAGTGATGATGAAAGCGGCGATGCTTTCACAGACGGTGACTTCTGTGATTCTGATGATGAGACTATCGTAGAATGCAAAGCAGATTGTAAAACTTCTCATATACCTGTTAATGAGACTGTAAATAAAAATATAACTGATGACACAGATTGCCGAATTGAAGGACAAGTGAACGGGCACACTGTAGAGGTTAAAGGTGATGATATTGAAGACATGCACGATGTAAACAAACATAGTAACAGCGGAAACGGATCTATAGATGATTTACGCAGGGATTCCCAAAGCGACTGCAATGGATCTATAGTTGGATTTCTTGGAGATCAGCAAAGTCATGTATGTATAAAGTGTTCACACGCTGGTTTTATTTTGGAAGGGTTAATTTTCTATTTTAAACTAGTGAGATTTTAGTATTAAGAATTTCAAGAAGAAATAGTCTGTCACACTTTAATAACCAGTAGTTATATTGTTAAATAATTTATTTGACAAAAGAGACCAAAATTGGAGTGTCTAAATACTTTTGAAAGTATATACGGCGTTAATATCAACTTTTTTTTTATTATTGTCTGAATGTTTTTCTGGCAAATCTCTGAACAGGTTGAACTGACTTTGATGGGACTGGTAGATAGCTTATGTTGTAAGGAGTAACTTAGACTGATTTTGAAAAAAACAATTCCTCTGATTTATTTGAAATATTCCTTTCGCAACGTAGTCTTTCAGTATTAACGTGTGTACCCAAATTCTTACGAGATTCGTGAACTACGCGGTTAACACTATCGGGTTAATCGTTACTATAATTAAATCTTCAAAGTTCGTCTAAGGCTATGCCTAGTATAGGATTCCAAAATTGCCCAATATTTGGGTACTTATAAGTCTATAAACGACTTACAATTTAATGTGCTGTAGACAGCTAAAGGCTTTACCAAAGTCAATTGCGACTAGCACGATATTTTTTTTAATAATGTATGTATAACTTTATTTTCTAATTTATCATTGTCTACTTTGCTATGTGAGGCTTCATCATCGTTAGTCACCATCTTATCAGCGAGCCGAGCAAAAATTGCTATTTCAATACGATGCGTAAAAATTTAACGTGTTTTCCAATCTTAGACTGTGTAATCATTTACCTTCAAATAATGAAACAATACACAATAATAATGCGCTGAGTCATATACAAACTGGTTATCAATAAATCTTCCTTTTTTATGTCGGCGTTTGTGTCTGAATCATCAATAATTTTTCCAAATGATCACTTCATAAGAAAGGAAAAAAATTATGTTTATTGCTTGATGGCACCTTATTGCTTATAAGGTAGAAACTAGGCACGGCTGAAGTCTCCTACTAGACTAGACCAATTGGAGAATACAATTTTCTAAATATGCCATTCTGGGACAGAAGTACAATCATCATAACGCCAGCGATGCCCTCCATCTCATTCTCAGGGTTTTGTACTTTTTAAACTTACCTACATATAAATAAATTAATAGTTGTAGCTCGTTTTAGAGTCGCTCACTAATTTGCAGGTTAAGTAATACTATTCTTAATGTTGAATGAAGGTTGGATTGAATGCAGGTTGGATGAAGTGGAGGCAGGTCTCGGGAACAATTTGCGATGCCCCTTAAACTAAAGGGGAAGATTTATAAGACGATCGTAAGACCTGTCATCCTGTATGGATCAGAGTGCTGGGCCACCAAAGGGGAGAATGAAAGGAAATTGCATGCAGCGGAGATGCGAATGTTGAGATGGATGTGTGGAGTGACAAAATTGGATAAGATTAAGAATGAGTATATTAGAGGAAGTGTGAAAGTAGCACCAGTGACCGAGAAGTTAAGGAGTGGAAGGTTAGCCTGGTATGACATGTAATGAGAAGGGAGGATAGCCATATATGTCAGAAGGTCCTAAATATGATGGTAAGCGGCAGGGCCGGGAGAGGGCGACCAAAGAAAGTGTGGATGAATTGTGTGAAAGAGGATATGGGTATAAAGGGTGTGAATGTAGAAATGAAAGCGGATAGAGTGAAGTGGCGAAAGGAAACATGCTGTGCCGACCCCACCTAGTAGGATAAGGTCAAGAAAACAAACAAACAAACTAATATTCTTAAATTCTTCATTGTTATGTTACATACTTTGAATGGTTTAAAAGAAGATTCTATCGTTGATACAAACTAAGAACTGTCACTAGGCGAATATCCCTTTCATTCTCCCGTGCTGTCCCTCTTACACCAAACCCCCACTCCAAAAAATTACCCCTCTCAAAAATAATAAATCGAACAATGATAGTCGTCTTTAAATTTGAGAATTTCCGGACTTAAACCGGATGTATGTAAACGTTTCACTGATATAATTATAAAGACCTCAGCATAATAAACAAATAGTAAACCACTCATAAAATATTCGTGATCGGTAACACTCGTTTATAAGATATATGATATATTCATATGTTATCTTATCGTAAATTTCCATGTCAAGTTGCGACAAGAAACCTCGGAAGGCCAGTCTAATAAAATTATCTTGTGTGAACAGTGCCTTCGCCATTCATGATAGCATGTGAAATTAAATCATTGCTTACGTAATGCTCTTGGAATTTGTCTTTAGGAAAAACCTTGAGATGTGACGATCAAGTGCTTAGATATTTACTAAAAGTTACGTGATCGAATATTCTCGAAACTCTCCAGTTAGGTGCAGAAACAAAACACATCCCTGAGGTGTTCCTCAAAAGACAAAAATGGTTTCTCTGGGTTTAAGTGGAAATTGTGGGGTCTCCTTACAATATTAAATCTCACACTCCCGACCTGATTAAATATATGTCCTAGTGTCAAAAGATACAAAGCAAGTCCTCGGTGTATTCCTCAAGGACGAAAATGGTTTCCCTGGGTTTTACCGGATATTTTGTGGGTGTCTTGACGCTACTAAATCTCACATTCCTGACCTGACTAAATACCTAGTGACAAATGGTACAAAGCAAATCCCTGAGGTATTCTTCAAAGACGCAAATGCGTTCTCTGGATTGTAGCAGATGTTTTTGGGTCATGTACTCGTATGATTGGTGACTAGTGTAAAAAATATGCATATGCAAGAAGCGATTCTAGATTATGTTCCAACCTGTAGAGTAGGTCCACGCTGTAATTAACAGGATATCTGTTCTCATAAATTGGTATAATTAAACCTGAACTTGTACTTATAATTGGCACTAAATATTAAAGATGTATCATATGTGATTCATTTGGCCAAGAAACCCGCTGAGTTCGAAATTCATGGGAGAGACCCAATGAGTCAGAAGACCTGTATTCTATGGGACAATAATTCTTACCTGTTGCATAGTAATTCTGGAGTATACGCTAGGATGCATTGTTTGGGCGTGATGGGTCTAAACTCCAAACTTACTACTTTACGGTATTCAATTCAAATGTCACGATTTTATATTCCGCCTGCCAGATTTAAGGTCAAATACCTCGTGTTACCAAAACAAAGTGGGCCTCTTAAAGTGGTACTGTTATATTGTTTGTTGTTTATCTTAGGGATCTTTTTTTAAAGTAAGCTTTATTGCAAACATACTTAAATTCTCTATTATATTTCAAATCAAATCAAAATATCTTTATTCAAGTAGGCATATTACAGCACTTTTGAATCGTCAAATATTTTTTTTTTCTTTTCTTTCACACTCTAATTCTAATGTACGTCTGATGATGATACTCCAAAACGACTTAAAATCTAAAGTTACGAGGGTTCCTTCGCGCCCTGATCCGAGAAAAACCCACAACAAACTCAAGTCGGGTATTTTTTTTTATGACCATCATCATTACAATATCATATTATGTTACTATATTTTATTTAAAATTAGAGCAATTCGTTCACTCCCAGGCGTTTCTATCGTCTAGGTAAGGTAATCTTGCAACTTATAATACGATTTTTTATCAACTTTCTTTTAAACTACAAAGACTTTGAATTTATTAATTGACATTTCTAAAACGTCTTGTTGGGAGTTTATTATAGAAACGTATACAGTTACCCTTAAATGAGTTGTTAATCTTATGCAGCCTACTAGAATTTATAACAAGTTTGTTTTGGTTTCGTAAGTTATATGATGTACATTCACTCTTTTTATTAAAAGAGTCAATGTTTTTATGTACATACAACAAGTTTTCTAATATATATACGCAGTGAACTGTCATTATGTTAACTGCCTTGAATTTGTTTCTTAGCGACTCTCTTGGACCCATATTGTAAATCGCACGAACGGCCCTTTTCTGCAGCACAAATATTGCATCTATATCAGCAGCATTACCTCACAGTAGAATACCGTATGACATAATGCATTTGATGAAACACGTACTTCAGACGATTTCAAATCGGGGTCTCCCTGGGCATAGATACTTTAAATATCTATAAGTGAAATAGAAATGACTTAATCATAACGACTTTTCTAAAACTATCTATCTTATTACCCTAATTGACACGAATTACAGTTTCGCGATGTAGACCCTCAACACGATTGTAAATCTCCAGGTTTCCGTGGAATCGGGGACACCCCTGGGTTCAGCTACTCTAAATATTTATAAGTGAAATAGCAATGACATATTTCTGCAGAATCGGGGTCTCCCCTGGGCACGGATACTTTAAACATCTATAAATGAAATATGTTTAAAACAATAACTAAGTCATCGTGATTTTTCTAAAACTACCCACCTAATTGACTCGAAATATACCGGCGGAATCGGGGATTCCCCTGGATGAATATAAGTCCTAATATCTTTAAATGATAAACAAGTGATTGATGCTGTATTTCCCCTTATTCCCACGGCACAGGGAGATACGCGGGTGCCAGTGATGGACACAGCTAGTGTAATATAGACGGCAGTGTACAAAGTGCGGTGTTATTGCAAAAGTGAACAATGGGCCGCTAGTACACTTGTGACAACAGCTTATGACAGTTGTGTTTGTACAGCGGCCTTGACGATTTCGCGTTATGTCATCCTCGGAGCTGATTATTCAGATCGCAGCCAAATTAATTCTGTTATACGTGAGTAATTCATACGGTTGAATGTCTGTACGCTTGTTGTTATACTGGCGTTTAAAGTTAAACTTTTTACCATCGTCAGTTATTCTTTCGCCCGGCTATCGTCTTTTTGCAAGAATTTGTATACTTGGGATCTAAATTTACAAAAGATGGAACATGTGAAAGTGATATTGAAAGGCGAGTGAATGCAGGGAATATGGTAAATGGTGCTCTGCACGCCTTTATGAATAGCCAGATGGTGTCTCAAAGGGCTAGACTGGCAGTGCATGCTGGAGTGTTGGTGCCAACACTTATGTATGGTAGTGAAAGTTGGGTATGGCAGAAGAATCACAAAAGTAAAATAAATGCGGTAGAGATGAGAGCGTTGAGAAGCATGAGTGGATTAAAACTGAGTGACAGAGTGAGAAATAGTGTGATAAGAGAACGTTGTGGTATAAAAGAAGACGTAGTGACTAAAATTGAAAAAGGTATGCTTAGATGGTTTGGGCATGTAGAGAGAATGAATGAAAGGAGACTGACAAAAAGGATTTATGAGTCAAGAGTGAATGCGAAAGTTGGAAGGGGAAAACCAAGGCGAACGTTCCTGGACCAAATCCAGGATGTTTTAAATAACGGCCAGGTCAAGAGTACTCTAAACCGACGAACTTTTATGAAGGGTTTAATGAGAGTGAAAGAAGCGAGAGAGATATGCAAGGATCTTGGCAAGTGAAAGGACATGGTCTCTGCCTACCCCTATGGGAATGAAGCGTGATGCTATATATGTATGTATGTGACATACATACATCGTCTATTGCATTACAACCACGGCGTATTGGTAAATTGTAACTGTTTTTTCACATTGCTTCTTATTATTTCGTTCCTCTATCGCATGTTGCATTAGAGCCACAGGGTTTTGGTAAAGTGAAACTGATTTTTTTACATCGTCTCTTATTATTTCCTCCGTCTATCGCATCTTGCATTACAGCCGGCCAGGGCGTAGGGTTAAAGCGGTAGGCGGTCAGCAGAGTAGCCAAAGCCAATATGGCGGCGCCCGTAGCTCGCATCAGCTAACTTTATAGTATATATATTAATTCTTCATTCGTTCACAATTATGTCAAACTCCATAAGGTTACATCAGAAAAGTTACTACGGTGGTTAAGTTTACGCAAAATTTCTGATGTTTTACGCAACTTTCTCAAGTTCTTCTTTCATTAGAACTTTCTCCTGATGACATATGCAGTCTGGTCATAAATACTGTTACACTTTTCCTTTTTTCAACTTTTTAATTATTTTAATTTGGAACGAGAGTTGCCCAACTATCGATAGTGTGAGTTATCGATACTATGCGTACTATCGAAAGTATTACTCCTAAACGTATATATGTCATCGTTATTATACTTTTTTGAATAACAATACCATTGGCCTATATCATACTATCATATTGATAGTGTCGATAGGCTATCGATAGTATTTATATCACGTCAACTATCGATAGTTTAGCGATAGGCAACACTATTTGGCACGCGTACATTGTTTTAAAATTTTCTTTCTATTTTTACGCCTTTTTACATATTTCTTCATGTCCATTATCAAACTATAATATGGAATGGGATGTTAAATAAATAGGATAGCAATGATCGCCTTGCACAAAGTGGGTGATATTCCAGACATTTCAAAAGCTTGGTATCAGCTGTATGTTTGTATATCAACAGATCCTATGTGGAAGACCAGTAAGGGTCGGGGCGACCACGTGTTTTTCGAACTACGAAGGCTGTCAATGCCGGTAAAGCCAGAATTCGTCGAAACCTTATTAGGGCGCAAAAGATCTTATCGCGAGAAGTGAAGATTCCCTCTAGGACCCTGTAGCCTATTATAAAACAAGACCTGAAGCTGATGTTTATCGTTGATATACAAGACATGCCCTAAATCAACCATTACAATAAAAGAGATTGGATCAAAGCAGGAGAAAAGCACAGAAATATCCTCTTTACCGATAAAAAATTTCCACAATTGAAGAACACTACAATAAGCAAAATGATAGGGTACTCTCACAGTTCTAAAGAAGCCGCTCAAGTGGTCGCAAGGATACAGCGTAGTCATCATAGTGATTTGGCGGGGCGTGACTCAAGGAGTCACAAAATTACATTTTTCTGAATAGTGAAAATTGGAAAGGGCTGTGCTCGTTGTTTCTCTACGTGATCGAATGTAGAGATCCGTTGTAGAACAAAAGTCACCGACATAGTCCTAAGAATTGCGAACCTGAAATGGTAATGGGCGAGGCCAATAGTCCGAAGGACCGATGGACATTGGGGGCCGAAGGTGCTGGAGTGGCGACCCCGCACCGGACGGCGCAGTGTAGGCAGGCGCCCCACAAGGTGAACCAATGATATAAAGAGTATCGCCGGTAGCCGCTGGAGCCAGGCGAAGCATGAGGGCCTTGTGGATGTCATTACGACGACGACGACGACGATCGTGGACTTTCTAGCAGGACTCCGCACAGCTGGTCACAAGGCACGAACTACCCAAGTATTGCTTGAAACCAACTTCCGGACTTTATAAAAGCCCTTTGAAGACTGGCCCTCATTCCTTTTGGCTTCAAATTATGGTCAGTTTCAGAGAACATGGCCTTCTCTAAACGACATTGAGTCTCTTAAAAAATCTCTAGCAAACTGTGGTGAAATTTCCTTAGGAAACTGCGAAAATCCATAGATTCGTGGCCAAACAGATTAAACATAAATGCATGGCATCACGCCCCATTCCCTTCTAGGTAGGCAGAGACCACGTCCTGCCACTTGCCACGATCCATGTATATCTCCTTTCCTTCTTTCATTCTCATTAAACCTTTCATACGACTTCGTCGTTTTAGAGTGCTCTTGATCTTTCCCTTATTTCAAATGTCGTGAATTTGGAACAAGAACGTTTGTGCTGGTCTTTCCTTTTTTTCAGTCTCCTTCCATTGATTCTCTCTACGTGCTCAAACCATCTGAGCTTTCTCAATTTTAGTCGCTACATCTTTTATACCACAATGTCAACAAATCAGATTAAAGGCCTGTATAAAACCCAAAGGTTGGCCATTTCGATAAATTTTAATATTGACATTATTTCATTTTAAAAATTGCATTTTCATTTGTAGCAGAGCATATGGTCGGACTATGTATTTAGATATGAGGGTAATCTCGTTTTTTCTCATCTTCATACTACCTTTTACTGTTGTTCAGCGGTTGTAAAGCAAAAAGTATTATGGTGTTGCCACACTGCTGTTTAAAAATGTTTATAAACATGAATATGTTTACTAACAAACATTTGATCACAATGTTAAAAAAATGTTTTCATGTTTGGTAATATTAGTAAACATTTCTAAACAAAATTTTCAGTTTACACTGGTTAGTTGCCAAATCTTTGATATAATCTGTGTTACTATACCTTTGTCTAGCTCTTAGTGTTTGGCGCATTCAGATGGCTTTGTCTGTTTTTTTTTTTTAAATAAAAGCTAATGCGTTTTAAACTTTAATTTTCGTGATTTATCGATATATTATAAACGGGTTTTAACGGGTACATACCACGATAGCGTATTGTCGATATTTCCAAGTTATGCCAAATGAAGAAATAATATGCCGAAAAATAGATGTGGGTCCGGTGAAATATAAAAGGATTAGACATAGGGTAGACAGATTCTGCTCCTGACAGCTTGAGACAACCACCTACAGCAGTTACATCGTGACCACGATCCATGCAACTGGGTCGAAATATCGACCAAATTCAAAAACGCTATCGTGGTTAAAACTGTTTTGAAAAAGCTAATTCAATGAGCAAATCTTCTTCCGTTTTCAACAAACTGCGAAGTGATGCCATGTTTTCAAATGTTTATAAACATTTATATCAGTGTAAGAGCACTCAAAACATCTAACATTTTCTAACATTTGAAAAAGATAGAAAACATTTTTAAACAGCAATGTGGTTTAAAATAGATAATTTAAGTATTTCGTTGCGACAGATTCATAATAGAACTAGTGGCATACATCGTCAGTGTCCTCAAACCGGTTGTTATAATGAAAAGTGAAATTAGTTATACTTGAAGACATGAAGACAGTAAGAGCTAATCTATGAACAGAACGTTACATGTTTTTTTTGTTAAATTTATTGGCCAATAGTTTACTAGTTGTTCATTAATAGTAAATGATTTCTTGACAGCTGATAGTCTCGTGAGCTACATATGTATATACCAACCATGAAGAAACCATGATGGTGTATATATAAGAAATTCTCAGAGTAATAGATAAAGAATATAGTTTTACCTAACTGAGTTTGTTGCGAGTTCTCAGAATAAGGCGTTTTAGATTTTAAGTCAAATATGAAAAGATGGCCAAGAAATAATATAATGAACAATTTCCAAGAGCTTTATTCTACCACCGGTTCGGAATGTATTTACTATTGAGAAGAATGCTGCAAGAAACTCAATAGTTACTCTTTTCTATTTATTATTATCATAGAAATACAATTGCATCATCAACATCCATTAAAATTAAATATAAAATCATTATCAAACATTAATAAGGCAAGCTTTTTATATTAGAGAAATACTTTTAGCTTTGTTTCGCAGAGCAGCCCAATTTACTAACACAATTTACTTAAAATACAGTAACTGGTAGCTGACGTTGATAAAACTGAGAAGTGAACTTATTTCTACGATAAATAACCTTCCATAACTTTTTACAAATTAGACATTATAGAAATAATAGAATTTTCATGTCGCTGTGTTCAGTTCCCTCTACGTGTATCAGTATAATTGCTATATTTAGCTTAGTGTTAAAACCCTAACACAAACTCTAACAAGTAATAAATTAAAACTTATACGGATATATGTGGTTTGTTGAGGGTAATAACATGCAGGACCTTGGAGTCGTGATCGCGGAATGATGTCACGTAACCCCATGTATGGGTGATCAAGCGCCGTTCATTGACACAGAACAGTCGGCAGCCATGTGCTGTGAACTTACTCACTTTGATGTTAATTTTAATTATTTATTTCGGAGGTAAACATTGGCTAGTCCATACGAATATCTATTATTCTGGAAAAAACGCGGGCCCAGGAGGAGGTGATTCAGAGTCTCAACTATGATGGCCAGTAATTATGTCTGGAGAGGAAATACTACTGAGTCTCAACTATGATGGCCAGTAATTATGTCTGGAGAGGAAATACTATTGAGTCTCAACTATGATGACCAGTAATTATGTCTGGAGAAGAAATACTACTGAGTCTCAACTATGATGGCCAGTAATTATGTCTGGAGAGAAAATACTTCAGGCTCACAACTGTGATGGCCAGTAATTATGTCCGTAGAAGGAATATTTCAGATTCTCAACTATAATGGCCAGTAATTATGGCTGGAGAGGAAATACTTCAAGAGTCTCACTAATGACGACTAGTAATAATGGCTAGAGAGGGAATACTTCAGAGCCTCAACTATGATGGCCAGTAATTATGGCTGGAGAGGGAATTCTTCAGAGGCTCCACCGGTTATTATAGATAGAGGGCGGTTGTCTTCTTTGCGATACCGTCGTCTCGTTAAAGGATGCAAAAGCAGGTTAGGTTTATAACCCCCTCCTCTGACGGAGGCGGGCCCACGAATACGCCCCTCCATCCCCCTTAGTAATCCGTAGATGCTCAGCGTCGCACTAATCGCCAGAGTGGTATTCGAAATGGGACTCTAGTCTCATTCAAGGATGAGAAGGAATCCGCTGGGTTTATAGTGAATATTTTGGTACTTCAGCGTGTCCCACAATCCCGGTTGGAAGAATTCTGTCTTTCACCAATTCCACCGAAAAAAAAAATACTTTGACGGCACTTAGTTTATCCACAACAGTTTCACGGGTTCTTTCACGTCCTATCCTGAGAAGGACCTAGAGTAAATTCAGACGAGTATCCTCCTTTTCAGATCAGAGCAGTTAGTTCGTTTCCACGTCTTTTTATCGTCCAAATAATCCATCATAGTTATAGTATAATTTTTCAATTACCTTTCTTTTAATAAAGGTTTCAAATTTATCAAATGTCATATCAATTACCATTAAATCAATTGCTAATTTTATGTAGCTTGCTAGATTTCATCACATGTGGAAATTGTATCGGTTTATAACAACTGTTGCTTGATTGAAAATTAAACACTAAAGATATCTGTAATTTTGTATAACACACCTGTATGTATTAGTGATTCTACCTTAGGTAGATATATAAATTCCTTATTTGTACATCAAGAAACATGAATCATCGGACATCTTAAGTAATAAAGGGAAAAGCAGAAGTCTTCACAGAGAGCACGGTATCGCCTTTAAGAATGAAGAGGATTCCGCCTCTTTACAATTATATTACCAATTAACGTCATCAAAGAATTATGAGAAAAAAAACGTACAATAGTAAAGCAGGTTAATGTGCTTCGAGATTACAGCACTAGAAACAGTGAGCCAACGATAACAAATGCTGATAACTATATAAAATGTTATTGTTTCAAATACCTTACGATACACAGAATGATAGGATAATAAAAACACTACCACAAAATTATTAAGTTACTATTTAAATATAAATATACTTCTGGACACATCTATTGGCCCACCTTGCATTTTCAGCTTCGTTTGGTCCTAGCTAAAATTTGATATTAGGTCGAGCAAAAAGTTTTTATGCAGTTTTGAACCTGGCACATTCATCATTTCATTCAATAGTCTCTTTTTGAATTTCGTTCGTCAACCAGTCGCCCAGACGATGTAGGAGTTGAAAACTGCCATAGAAGAGAAATGGGAGATGATCCCCCAAAATTTCATAGAGCGGTTGATAAACTCTATGCCTAATCGTGTGAGAGCTGGAGAGCTGTGGTAGAAGCCTATGGAGGCAACACGCGTTATTAAATGAAACCTTTATTAAATTGAACATGATTTTTATTCAATAATCAAGTGCCTTCATCAAGGCGCAAACCCGACTTGTTAAGCGTAGTTCCATGTCGTGTGGTGTTCTGAAATTCTGAATTGAAATTTAAAACATTACGATCAATCTAGCAATAATATTTCGGTAGGGGCCATCGAAACCTAAGCTCTAAGGTGGGCCAATAGATGTGTCCAGAAGAGTAGTTTACATATGTATTTCAATTTTAAGAACGACGTCGTCCTCCTCATAGCTTATTATGCTATATACGCTCCGAGCTCCCTGTAATTCAAAGTAACAGCTTTCCTCGATTCCCACAGCTTTACTTTACTTATACCATTCGGATCTAACAAGATTCAGAAGTATTTTGATCAGAATTAAAATAAAGCATGGCATACTTTTATCCCCGTAAATAAGCTGATTTAGTTATTCGCAATCAAAATTTTGCTCAAATTATATATACCATTATGACTTCTTTCAATAGATCATACTCTTCTATAACATCCTCATCCTCAACTGCAGCTGAGGGCTGCGGGCCTCGAGGCACTGTCCCCTTACCCGGACATCTTCCTCAGGCATCAATTTGATGCCTGGTAATCTATTTTGTCCCCAATGATACAGGCTGGTCCCCATACAAGTCCATTCCGGATATCGCCAGTGCCATTGCATCGTCTTCGCTGTCATCAACGCCTACTTCAGGAGGCGGTGACAGCAGGAGCTTACAAGGCCTCTGCCTTGTGAGCCTAGCCTTTGCTGCTCTTGGGTGCTGGCTGGTAATACCGTAGATGTGTGTGTGGGGAGTTGTTCGCGTGGCGGAACATAACCCTCGCCAACTTCCGAACGAACACCTCCGCGGTGGGCGTCCTGGTGTCACTATACAACAGGTGATAAAGAATAACATATTGCCGGTTGTGTAGGTAATGCTGTGACAGCAGAGTTGTTCATAACGTATTTATTGTTGCTTATGTCATAATTGCAATATGTTTGTTGTTCGTTTCAGGCAGAACAGCGCTTAGCGGCGCGACGAGCTGCCCGAGCCGAAGCGAGAGAGATCCGCATGCGAGAGCTCGAACGACAGCAAAGGGAACAGGAAGATCATGCAGACAAAGCGTATGACATGTATACAGGTAAACAACTACTGCCTATACGTGTAATTAACATAAAATATTATATTGCATTTCTTTGAATCAGTCGCTACGTACCGGTCTCTTTTCCATCTATCCGGCGCGAAGGACCAAAAATGGTGGGAGTTCAGATTACCTGATGCATAATTGCAAGTATTTGGATGGCCTTGTTTGTCTAAAGGTGATTCGTCAAAAAGACGCACCGTCAAGAAAAACATTTCTGTTTCTGTACAGTGATGCAGTAAAATGACTTGTTACCAGTTTAGCAATTCTAATGTAACTGTAGCCTACTAGTTTGCATGGGAGCAGTTAATTTCTAAAAACTCGCTTATTATCGATGTGTTCCTGTCGGTTGATTTTAACAAGGTGCTTCCTTCTCTTCCAGAGACCGTGGGGCGGCGAGCAGGCAGCCGGCTGGCGGCTCTCAGCCCCAGCTCCATGCACTCTCCCCGACGCAGTTCCGAAGACTCAGATGACGTACTCAGCATCAAAGACCTCAGGGTAATTTAAAAAAAATGTAAATTTGTTTCTTCAATTAAGCTTTTTCTCCATTATTTCCAACTATGATAATGACGGTCAAGAGCTGATATGGTCCAGCTGTAGTCACCAACTGAATGTACTGTAATATTGTATTTTATGTCTTATACACGTAGATGGAAATGTACCAATAATGACGCTTCTGTGATTAAAATGATTGTAATGAGAATTATGTAATTTCCAGCATGAACTCAAAGAAGTCGAGGAGAAATTCCGCAAGGCGATGATACTGAACGCACAGCTGGATAATGACAAAGCAGCGCTCGGCTACCAGCTGGAACTGCTCAAAGATAGGATAGAAGAGCTCCAAGAGGAATACGCGCAGTTACATGTATATATCTAATACATATTAAGATACCTTTAAGTTTTATCAAACTCTGCTAGAGGAATATCTAGACTTTGCTAAGTAAAATATGGTCCTTCGAGCCGGATAAATTACATTCTTCAGAAATGAGAAATAATTTTTTATAACGACTACCTTGTAACAATTAAATGGAATCATGAATGAATGATTTTTTTATCTTTTTAGTAGCTTGAGGGCTTGCTTTGCTTTAATTGTATTTTTTTGATCTGATGGTAAGTGTTAATACAGTCTTAAGCCGATATTGCGATAACGTGGAAGCTTATAGTGGTTTCTACAAAAACTCGTATTGGGTAACATTTTTTTTTGTTCGCTGGTAAGTCTTTATTGTTAAGGTGGAACGTCTGAAACCCTGCCTCTGGTATAGTTTAAGTTTTTAGTTATTGGAGATTGACATGTGTTCTCACCCGGCGATAAGTGCAATATATCCGGCTCGAAGGACCATATTGTTGACATTAAGATTACCTTATTCTCTTGTCTGGCAAATACTCCCATTACTATCTGTAACTTTGAGTGCGAATGATACAGTCTAAGAAAGAAGCGCGGTGATTCGGTAAGAGGCAATTTACCTCTGGGTTTCTGTATACCATCATACCGGAACGCTTTTGCTGGTGGAATGGTAATTAGCCAGTGCCAGAAGAGTCGAAGAGGTGTGGGAAAAATTCGAGATGTCAAAGGGATATGGGGAGCCGGGTAGTGACAGCGGGAAATGGGTGATAAAGAAGCGATGGGGGGTTAAACGGGAGTCCAGGTAGCGGTGTTCAGTGAAACAGATAATATAGTTGATTTGAACGTTCCATTTCAGCGTGAACACAGAGAGAAGTGCTCGAGTCACGAGCGGTTGAAGCGGGAGCACCTGTCCCTCGAGCGGGAGGTGGTCGTGGCACGGGATGCGGTGCGGGCGAGGGATGCAGCGGCTGCAGCTGCTGGACGGGTGTTTGTGGAAGCGGCTGCAGCGCCAGAAGCTGAAGCCGGAGAAGCGTGTGGCAGCGTGCCTCCCCTGGCACTCGTCTCACATGAATCCGAACAGCTGCTCAACGACGCCGGAGAGGGGACACTCGGTATGTACAAACGTAGTTCCAGATCCCTTGGATATATGAGGCCTTCTTATAGACACCTTACGAAATGTATGTGCAGCTCTAACTTTTAAGTCAATAGGGCAAATTGTTCAAGAGTTGAAATGTTGCGTACTGTTACATGCCTAAATTCTATATTAGTAACGCTGACCTGCAACTATCGACTGCTGTGTCATTCAAGCTTGACTCAGCTTCTCAACATAAAAAGGTTGTCTGGAAGAGATTGCTTGCAGCAATAAGACCGGCTTTGCACGCTATGATTATAGTAATAAGCATCTTAGTATATGTCTTTTTATTTTTATCTTTTGTCCAATAAAGTGTTCTCTTTCTCAAGATGTAAACAATCAGTCAGTTATTGTTATAAAATTATGTTTAAAATTTGAAGTGAAACTTCTTTAGGCGCATGAGGGTAAAATTTTGACCGATGAAACGCGTGATTGGATCCACGAAGATGTGCAGCGTCTTTATGCTAATTAATTTGAAGGTTAGGTCGTTTAATAATTTAATACACTATTCTTCTTAAAATATTGAATATTTCATAAATTACCCAATACCGATGACAGGAGAGATCGTTTCCCATTGGTTAAAGTAAATAGCAAATTTGCGTGGCAACAATATAATAATCTTGCACCTATACTTTATCATAAATTCAATAAAACATATAAAACAAAAAAACCTCACAAACTATAAATTAAAAGAAAAGGCTAAAACATGGTTAAATCAACTTAATTATGAAGAAGTAGAGGAGCTTTTTATTATGCGCATCTAAGCAAAATAACTTAAATGTTATCATCCCATTCATCACATCATCATACATTACACATACACACAAACATACACACACACACGTGACTGCACAGGTGCATACACTAGCTTTTTATACGGTTTGGATTGTATTTTGTCTGTTTTTCTTCATCTTTTTATCTTTTTTATTATTATTGCTATTTGTAAACACCAGTATTTAGTACCTGTAAGGGAAGGAACTGACTGAACTGACTGAACTCCAACTCACCAACACATATGTAATTGTTTACAATAAAGAATTTATTATTTTTTATTTATGTTTTATAAATGTTTAGCAATTTCGTTAATAATTTCTAATACTGACAAAAAACACGTTTTTTTTTATATTAACAATTCGTCATATGAGATTTAAACAGTTTTAGATTTGTATAAATATAAACGAGCCGTAGAAATTGGTTTTGCGAAGAAGTTTCACTTCTGACGTGTGCGCTTTGTACGCACGCACGTTATTAACAGACGTGCGGCTGGAGCGGCTGGCCGGCGCCAAGGCAGCACTGGAGAGCGAGGTGCGGCGGCTCAAGCTGCAGCTCAACGACGAGCGCGTCGCCAGGCAGAACGGCGTCGCCACGCACCTCGACCGCGACCACGACACGGAGCGTACGTACACACTGCATTACAAAGTCAATAATCGCAGACAAATGAAATCTCACCCTAACTCGTTGCTGTAGAACACATTTTAAAATAGCAAACATATCATAATTGCAATAAGAGTACTTTTTAATTTATCTATTAAACAACAGTACAGTGGTATCTTAAATACCTAGGAACGACGATCCTGTAGAGGTATGAATATTTGTGAGTGTGTGTAAATAAGTGTGTGGGTGTGTGTGTGTGAGAGATTTATATTTTAAAACAGTGGTAGCTATTTTTGTCATTTTAAAATGTAGGTACTTTAATTCAATAGTCTTATTCTTCTTTAATGTTTATAAGAAGAGATAAAGAATCTCTTTCTCGTGTTGTAAGAGAGATTAATTCGAGATACAATTTAATTGTTGATTATTATTTTATTGAAGTGATAACCTTTGAGAGGGTAACCCGGTTTATTACGTAACGCGTTACGACCCTAGTCTGTTTGGTTTCCCATTCTCTCGCGCAATAGGCAGTCTCCTCCTTTCTCATTCTCTCTCTAACGTAGTGCTAACAGCGCTAGCCGTATATCGACATAAGGCTAGCGCTGCTAGCATTTGTATCTAAATTGCAAAATATATGTTGATTTCGTTTCATGTGGGCGAATAATTTTGGAGTTCTCATTTTTAGTGAGCATCTAAGTTGCGAAAGATATGGGTATGCTGAGTGTTCTCTCGTTATTTTTAGTATTAGGCTAGTTTCAAACCCTGGGTACTTAGGGGAGAGTAAACCGTTTTGTTACGTAACGCGTTACAGCGCTAGTTTATCTGGCTTCTCTTTCTCTCAAGTGGTAGGTAGGCGTTTCCTTTCTCACACTAACGCAGCGATAACAGCGCTAGCCGTTATGCGGGCAGACGCTTTCTCGTCTCTCTATTCAGTGTTCAGTGTGCGATAGACATATACCGTTCACAGTAAGCATATAACCTACAACTTAATCAATAAATCTTTCCTTACATTATGATATTAATATAAAAAAATAAATAAAAAAAAAAGCCTTTATTGTTGACCTTAGGTTAAATTTACAATATTGTACCTATACCTATTTAGGTTACCTAATAACTATTTTCCTAAAATTATAATACTATTGACTAAATCTTTTTATATTTGTATATATATAATTAGTCGGCAATCGGTTTTGTGTCGTCAACTTGTCTTCCGACAAAGGCCTCCTCTAAAGCTCTCCATTCCGTTCTATTCCTTGCTGTTCGAGACCATGTTGGACCTCCTATTTTTCTGATGTCATCGTCCCATCTCTTAGCCTGTCTACCTCTTTTCCTTTTGCTGTCTAGTGGATACCATTCTGTTATTAATTTTGTCCATTTTCCTATTGTCTCTCTTTGCATATGTCCTGTCCACCTCCATTTTAGTTGCTTGAATGTTATATACGCATTTTTAAATTTTGTTTTTCTTTTTATGTCTTGCAATTTTTCTCTGTCTTTTCTTCTCACTCCTATTGTACTTCTCTCGATTCCGTTTTGACAAACTTTTATTTTGTTTACTAGCTTTTCTGTCAATGCCCATGTTTGGCACCCATATAATAGGCATGGTAGAATACACATATTAAATAATTTCCTCTTTTCTTTCATCGGCATTTCCTTGTTTTTCATTACTTCACTTAATGTCCAATATCTTTTCCAAGTATTAGTTATTCTTCTTTCTACTTCCTTCTTCATACAGTCTGTGGTAGATATTAATTGTCCCAAATAAATGTATTCCTGTACGTATTCTATTTGTTCGCCACTCACTATTATTCTTGATGTTTGCTTGATATTAATATAATACAATTTAAATAATAACCTAAACTTTTCAAAAATTAAACAATTTAATGGTTAAACTAAGACTAGTTTAAGTTATCACTTCAGGTCGTTACAAGATGCACACGTTTAGTTTTTTTTTTATTAATAATTTATAGTAGAGACGCTGCGTAAATCAGTAGCAGAGGCTAAAGGGCGTGCTGCTCGAGCCGAGGCCGAAGCAGCCTTGCAAGCCGCGGCTGTAGCCCGCCTGGAAGCCCAAGTTGCTCGTCTGAAAGCCAGGCAGGACCACCAGGACGAGCACGAGGAACTGCTCAAGCAGGAGAGGAGGAAACTTCAGAGAGAGGTCAGGCCTGGGTCCATCCACATTTTATTTACACTTAATAGGTCAAGGAGGGAAAGGGCCCCCCCCTTCCCCTAAAAGAAAAAATGTGCCCATTTTTGATAAAATAGGGGGTGTTTAAAAATGTTTGTGTGACGTCACTTATTGATTTCATCCAGTTGAAATTTTAATTTTTCAGGAAATGGTTGATTTTTGGGCGGTTATAAATAACGGTGATTGTTAACGGTACGCTCGTTGTATACACTCAGAGTGAACCCGTCCGTCCATTTTGCTCCCCAATTTAACATTGTATTAACCTTGTGTAATGTTATAAATAATATTTGTACATATCGTGACTCGTCCTTTTCCGTACAGAAACAATGCTTTTGTGTTATTTAAGTCGATAGATGTCGCTCTACCCTTGAAATCATGAAAAATGTTTATCGACAACAGCGCCATCTTTAATGGCGTATGAACAAAAATAGATCTGCTTCTTTCGTGCCAGGTTCGGATCTTTTGAGGCCCTTCCTGGTTCACTAATATTGAAACTATTAAATGACATAAAAGAAAACTCACTGAATTTACTTCATCGTCAAAACTCCTGTTATATACCAAATGCGGATGGCAAACGTTTGGTATGCAACGAGTAAGAGTTCCTCTGGCCCTCTCTCCTTATTATTGTTTATAATTAACTCTTTCTATACGATTTAAAAAAAACGATCAATATAAAATAAGTAAACATTTGGCCAATTATGATGATTATTGCCTCGAATTTTTATTAGTCAATATATTAATTTTACGATTTTATGTAAAGAATTCTTTTGTACATGTGTGTAGTTATAGTAAACAACTACTCTCTCCTTTTCACAACAGTAACTCTACCCAAATTGTTGTATAATCTATATTTAATGATAAGACTGCCCATTTGCATACTAAGCCCAGTTTATGTTTTTGTATTTCTTCTGTTGTCCTTTTTGGATCTCTTACACCTGTGCAACGCCGGGGCGTTTCACTAGTCAATAAAATAATGTTATGATTTGTGCTTGTGTAATGTAGTAAAGAGTGCCCAAGGGTTTACAATGTTACCGTGTCATTGCATTGATCAATCACTTCGTTATCATTTTCATTTGCATTGTTTCTCCAGGCGAGAGAGGCCCTCAATAGAGTTGAAGAGTTGGAAACCGAGAACAGCCACCTCACGAAACGACTGGACAAGCTCAAGAACGCCAAGTCCGCACTCCTCAAGGACCTGTGACAGACGTGACCTTCCGCTGACCCCGTCAAAGCCTAACAGGTTTTTTATTTCACTTTTTGACTTGAAACCGCGTCATTAGCAAAAGTATATCGCATTTTTACACAAAAATTTATCACAATCAATTTTATAAATAGCTTTTTAACAGTTTTTTCAAAATAAATATATGCTTTAAATAATATTTTTTACACCTCTTAATTATATTTGATTTTATAAACAATACATCTTTTAAGACATTTAAAACAGCGCCATCTATTAGAATTTCTTGTTAAGCCTAAACTTTAGTTAACTCAAATATAATGCCATGCCATGGAGCCTGAACATAATGTAGCAGTAGATTGAGGATAGTTAGAATAAATAGCGACACAGAACCTTAACAGTGCATATATCGACGGTGGAAAGCAAACACCTTTTAACCAACAAAGTAAAGACACATTTTTGTTTTGTATACATCATTTAGGATATTTAAAACAGCGCCATCTATAAGAATTTATGAAAACTGCGTTAATTTTTAGTCTTAATTAAGAGGACATATATAAAGTGTGATATTGTTATGCTTTAAAATATATTAAATCATAATTTTTTACATTTACTTCAATTTAATAAATATCCAAATTACAAAATCAGTTAGTTTTGTCAATTAATGCAATAAATAACAGCAAGGTGTCACTCGATTTCACAATTGAAGTAACAATAACAAAATATACTGATCGGTTTATATATTGTGATTGTAGTACTGGCAATAGTATACGACTGATCGAGCAAGCGTATAAAGCCGTCTCTTTATTTTATATTATACCCTTTTCTATAGCTTTTTGTCTTTAACAGATCATATATATTTTTTTTATCGCATATTTCTATTTCTAAATGAAAAAAAATCAATAGAAAATCAATATTATAAATACACTTGATTATACTTTTTATTGAAGTCGCAAAAAATAATTAGGACAAAAACTATCATCGCAATGTTTTATACTAGAAACTGTTAAAGAGCTATTTATAAAAATGGATAAAATATTACAGATGTATATAAAATATCTTAGTCTGTACGTGTTTCATGTTTCTTTCTAGCGATATTTTGTAAATGCATTAATAAATAATTGTACTCGCGGTTGAAAAGGGGGTACGCATTTAAAGTCGCATTTTAAGAATTGTTTTTTAAATGATTTGATGACGAAATAGAGGGTAGGACGATATTTTTATCTAATGTAATAATTAATATTGCGCTGACAAATTTTAAGCAGTCCTTCCATTAAAATGCCGTTTTTCAATTGAATTTTATTAAAAGCGTGGGAATATAAGGAAACCTATTCGTAGTGATTGTCTACGTCTCCCAAGGAAATTTAGATCAACGGAATGTTTTGAATGTCCCATGTTAACTAGTCATACCCAAATGTTTTGAGAATATTGGGAGCTTAGTTCTTAGTGAGCGTCTACGTCGCGAAAGACATAGGTATGCCGAGTGTAGGTAACCCAAAAGGGGTGGGTAAGTCGTTTCGTAACGCGTTACGGCGCTAGTTTATCTGGCTTTGTTTTCTCTAACCCGGTATCTCTCTCTTTCTCTCTCTCTCTTTCTCTATATCAGCGGTAGACATATACCGTTGAGCGATAGATATATATCGTTGTCAGTGATTATATAACATATATCTTAATCAATAAAAGATTTTATTGGTAAATAACTTTTCCATACAAAGTTTTTCTTTTTTTTTTTTAACTTACCGATTTTATGAATCAACGGCATTTTAATGGTCCGACGTAAGTCCTAGTGCTTGGCCATATTATTAAATAAAAAAATGTATTTCGATTTTTCTTTTAGCATTGATATTCTGTGTAATGTGATTTTTATTTAAAATGGACGATGTATATTTCCAGATTCGATTCGATAAGTTTTATTAATTGTATTAATTTTAATTATGAATAAATATGATGTTGATTTTATTGTAATTTATGAGTCACGTTGGATGTGTACATTAGGGACATGCTTTTTAATAAATTTAATTATATATCTTAGGTTAATTTATTCGTCGAGATTACGTCACGTTAATAATTTAACAATTTGTAACGCCTAAAATCTTTTTTAAAACAATTATTTTTTTCATATAGCATGATGTCTAAAAGGCCTAGAACCCAGACCCATGTAATTGACCCATTTGAAAAAGACACGTAAACAGTTGGTTTTTATTATAACAATTGTAATCTTGACAAATATAATAAACTAAACAGTCATACTTTTAATTTTCTTTTACTAATGATTGATTGAGTGAGAGCAATAACGGCCTAAACGATATCGCAATAATTACTTTGACAAATCTTACAACTTTGAGGGTATATGGAAAAAAAACTATTTTAATCCGATTTGCCGCTTGTACAATTAATTCCAGAAAGTTCTACTTTCAGAATAATACTAAACAAAGTTAATATAAGTCAAACATTGCTCAAAAATTTGTTATCGAAGGAAATTCTAAAACTACCCGCATATGTAAAAAAAAAAATTTTAATCATATACCTGCCTGCCAATCCGCAGTGGAGCAGCGTGATGGGTCTATGCTCTAAAAACCCTCTCTCATATGAGCGAGGAGGCCTGTGCCCAGCAGTGGGACGTTAATGGGCTGCTACTTACCTTATACTTGCCTACGATATACTTGCTAGACGGCCTTCTTTACGTTACGTCAAACAAGTTATTTTTACCCCCCCCCCCCCCCCCCCTCAATCTTGTAGCATTTTATATTTACGACTTCTTCTGTTGATTTTATATTTGACCATAATTATATCAAAACCACATTTATTTCATTACTCCCCCCCCCCTTCTATTATTGTGACATAATTAGTTGATAATATAAGTTGGGTCGCTCTTGCTCTCACAAGCTTATGATTGTGAATTATTAATAATGTAATATTGTCTTTTTAATAATGTAATAATTATAATTGTCTATTTATTTATTAAATGCAATGTTTATTTCGTATTATTTGTACAGTTTATAATAAATAGGTTGTTGTATCGTATTGCTTGCCGACGTTTCGCTTTTTACCACTTGCCATTATAAAAAATGCAATTATTTTATTTTATGAAACCCGACAATGCTGAGCTGTGCCTCAAGCTGATATTAATCACAGGACACAAATAAATTTTATATGAAGACAGTGTCAATACGTAAAACAAGTCATGCGACTGTCTTGAAAGTCAACGACTTGCGTCGCGCAACTAACTCGAAAGTCAATACATTGTCTACTGTTTTATGAAATAAGGATATGCGACTGTCTTGCGAAACCGAGACTCTGCGACTGTCTTGCAACATGGGGAATTAATACTAATATTTAATACAGTAACACAATATGTATACAGGTCGCTTTGATTGTAGTCAATCGAATCACTTTGTTAGTAGAGGTCCTGGATTCGATTCCCGGTAAGGCGAATTTAGGAATTTGAGTATTAAGCTTCCATTTTAGACAGTATGATTACTAACCATCAAGTGAGGTCACCGTCAAACGCTGCTCTATCTTTTTGATTGTTATATATCGGAATTTATATGATTTTATTATTTATTTACGGCCCTGAATTCTAGCTATTTATTGCGACAGTCGCAGACATATCCGCGGGTCATCCATTTAATTATTTTTAATGTCCTTTTTTATTTTAATAATATATACGACAAAGGAGGCAACTCCGGATAGTTTTAAAAATAATTCAAGCTTATTTACTTCATTCAAATACAGTAATGTTCTCAAATCTTTATGTTCTATAACTACCCGTAATAAGACACTGGCGACAATGATCAACTAAACGCCTCCACAATTAAACAATGCCCAATACATTTCCTTTATGTCATATACCAAAATTAAAAGCTTTTACCCGTTACTTTACTCGCATTATATAAATATTGTGTTTTGCTCCAAAAAATGTACAGTAATGAAATAAAACAATTTTAAATTACTAAATAGAGATGCCAAATAGCAATTGTATAGTCCATTGCATGTGAGGGTATTTATAATAAAATTTGGCGTTTTTATATATAATATTGGAAGAAACGAAAGCCTATTTTTTATGATTTTTCAAAGTCATGTTAAGGATAAAAAGAATTTTTTTTCTAAAACATTGTAAAAAAAATATTGAATTTTAAGAAACTCCCTCTAGATTTGGGCGACCATTGGTTTAGGACATATGCTCGAACATATATAAAATTATAAAATCCGATAGCTAAGCGAGAAATGGTCGTATCGAGACCAAAAAAAATACCAAATTGATGCTAAATAGACAACCTATCTAATCCATATGGTGTTTAGGCAAAATAAATCTAATTTTTTTTTCATCATATTCATTAAATTTACGAGATACATGTTATTTTTTTTTTAAATTAGAAACGTCAACTTTCAAAATGCTTTCTATTTTATTCCGATACGATTATTTATATAAAAGATTATGAAATTTAGATATTGTTTTTAGATCCTTTGATATTTCCCTCTAGTGTATATTTATATGGAAGTTATTGCTCAAAATTATACACGTCCAATGGCGATCTCTAAAGCAGTATTTCTTTAGGGATTTATCATATTTTAATAGTTTTCTTCTTCTTCGAAGTTACCACATTTTAATTATTCAAAATAATTTTATATAATTATACACATTTTTGTTAATATAATGATGAAATAAACGCATTTTTAATTTAGTTATTCGTGATTTAGTGGCGAAATGATTTCCAAAAGCGTTTGTACTTACAAATTAAAAAAATATATTCATTTTTTGATGTCATTTTTAACCTTTCCAGCTCAGTGTTTTAAAAATTCACGCGTGGTCCTAACAGGGGGTTCCAAAAGACCCCAATTCATTTGTATGGAAATCTAAATAATGTTATAAAGCATGTATGATTATAAAAAGTACTCGTACAATGGGGGATTTAAAATCCCCCGCTTCGGACCCGCTAAGTTAAAGTAATTATTCGTGTATTGATGATATATTGTTAAAAAAGTATTAAAAAATTACGCGTGATCCGAATGGGGGTCACGAAAGTTTAATTATTCACTTAAATAATTCATGGGGGATTTGAAATACCCCGCTTCGGGCTGGGTGACATCAGACTTATTTGTTCGTGATTTAATGACATTAAAAATGTATTGATGTGGGTAGAATGATCAATCTTTGGAAATTGCATTTTTTAATATGTCTGGCTAGATTCGTTACCAACGGACACTAAAAGAAGCCTAAACTTGAAGCCGAATGTTAGTTAATTGAAATATAATACCATAGATAGTAAAATACATAGAAATAGTCATTTGTTTCGTGCCATGGCGCCTGAACATTATATAGCTGTAGATTGAGGGTAGTTAGAATAAATAGAGACACAGAACCTTGACAGTGCACATATCGACGTTGGAAAGCAAACACCTATTAACCAACTAAGTATAATGGTAACTGTATACGGTAAATTGGGAAGTTATCGTTCTTTTGGATCATGTGGGAACTACGTGTTTGTTTTTCAGTGTAATTTGTGTCTAAAATTTCTGCAAGCTTTGATGCTCATAACTAAAAAGAGACAGCATCCATTCGTCCTATACAATCTGACAATAGTTACGACCGGAGCGCGTATTGTTTCTTAAACAGACGCCACTAGTATGCGAGCTGGATAGAACTATCAGATACGTTATGGGATGTACAGATGGCGCAGCAAAGGAGATAGTTAAAATCCTTTCATTCTATATAGTCTCACAATAGTTACGACTGGAACGCGTATTGTTTTAAAAACAATGGCTACCTGTATGTGAGTGAGACAACACTATCTAAATCAGAAACCACTAGTGAGGGAGCAGGACAGCACTATCAGGATACGCTATGGTGCTGCCACACTGCTGTTTAACAATGTTTTCAAATGTTACATGTTTTGATTGCTCCTACTCTGATAGAAATGTTAACACACATTTATCAATGACTATTATACAGCTGGCGCTGTAGAGGAGATAAAGCGTCAACCCCTTTATCCTATAGTCTCGCAATAGTTACGACTGGAGCGCGTATTGTTTCTTAATAAGAGGTTAGTAGAGAGCGAGCAGGATAGCACTATCAAGATACGTTCTGAGTAACACAGGTGGCGCTGTAGCAGCAGTTACTCCTTAAATATAGATGGCGTTGCAATATATATTTAATAGGCAAATATGATATTTAACACGGTGTATGTATTTTGGTGCTGCGTTACTAATTTATTTAGTTTTTTTTTTTGTAACTAAGAATGTCCGTATGTTTCTTGAAGCGAGACCCGATTTAATGTATTGTATAAATGTGGATAATTTTAATAAATTTCGCCCCTCAGTTGTGAAGTGTTTTATTTATACCATTGTTACTGAATACGCTTATATCCCACTGCAGGGCTACTTAATCATAAAAGTGTTTGGACCACGAAGGCCACTATGCTGCCTTAATATCAGTTAATATAAGTAACATGTAAGAGCATATACTTGTGCACTCACTATGCCTGCCAACCCGGAGTGAGGCAACATGGTGGTTTTAGGCTCTAAAAAATATCCTATGAGTGAGAAGGCCTGTGCACAGCTTATAACTTTAATGAGTTATCTTTTTACTGTAATATATTTATAGTTAATATCCCACAGCTGGGCATAGATTCTCATTCAGATTGGAAAGTATTAAGTGGGTCTATGCCCAGCATTGAGACGTTAACGGGCAGCTACTTACCTTTTTTTTACGTGACTGTACTTTATGTTGAAAACATATTCCACAATGGTTTAGATTATTTATTTATATATCGTTATTGCACACAGTCGTAAATAATACAAGTTTACAAAAATTACATTACGCAGATTAACATTTAGCATTTAGCAGAAAATTGTATAAGGAATCTTGCTTAAAGGAATGAATTAATTGGATCGCGAGGAATTGTGCAAAATTAATATAATATAAAATAAATAGTTAAATGCACATACATATATAACTAGTATACATACTTAAGACTACATTGATATATATGTCGGATTCAAATAGTTTCCGGAACGCATGCGCCATCTATCGGCGCTGGACAGTCACTGAGTCACAAGCTGGCGGCGTTCTCAACAGTTCTCGAGTAACGGCCAATCAGAGCGGTCAACTATTGAACTGTTAATGTGTTTGCGTAAATCGATATTGCAGGTCTACGATCAGTGCTCACATGTTCTAATTCAGTTTTTCAAACATAACACGCCAAACGTCCGTTTCGCCCTTTCACTTACTTCACTTTGCAAGAACTGTGATCACACTTCCGATGTCGGAGAAAAGAAGCACAGGTTCCCGTCGACATCGTCATAAGTGGCGTCCATAATTCAACTTCCAAAGTGGGGGCGTCGATGGGTAATATTGGTGCAATCAAACACTTTATTAATTAATTCAGATTATAATGTCCAATCACTTAAGGTCCCCGGTATCAAATTACAAAAACGCACTAACAGAACACATCAAGGGCAAAAGTTAGGAACGCGCGATAGTTTCAACAGTCGACCGCTCTGGCGGTCCGTCACTTGGGAACTATCGAGAACGCCGCTGGCCTGTGACTCGTTGACTGTGTCCAGCGCCCATAGAGGACGCTGTCGTTCCGGAAACTAATTATATTATATCAATTTTGAGCAATTTCCCGCGATCCAATTAATAAATTTGTTTCACCAACAGATTGCTTATAAGGCCGCATTTGCACTTTCTTGCTAAATTGTAAATCTGCATAATGGCATTTTCGTAAACTTGTATTATTGAAGTAGGTGTGCAAGGAAGATATATAAATAAATAATTGTAAATCTAAACCATTGCGGAATATGTCTTCAACATAAAGTTCATCAAAGTACAGTCACAAACACCTGTATTCATAAATAAAAATTACATTTAAATAAGTTCTCACACTAATTCTATATATAATAATATACATTTGTTTGTTGTGTAATGTGTGTCAATATTAATAAATGCAATAGCATTCAACTCATAACGCCAATAGATGGCGTTGGCGTTCCGGAAACTATTTGACTCCGACTTATTATTGATTTAAAAATGGGAAGTGATTCAGTGTAACAGATTTCTCGAAGTAGATTGTTCCATAGAATATTTTACTTTACTGTAAAAGAGTTAGATTTACAGAAAAGCAATAGTCACTGGAGCGACGGAGACTTATGTGAAGATTGCAATTAGAGTTACCATAACTGGAACATTCTCTTAGATATTCCCTCGGTAAGAGGAACTGTGCAAGTGACACCATCGGGAGAAGTACATAATGAAATTACCTTCTTTACATTGAAATTTTACTTCAGAAGTTATGTACACCGTTTCATTTACTTAAAACTATATACAGTGTGTTCATGATAAAACAATTAAATGAGGTGTTCAAGTATATTCAAAGTTATATTGTAGAGAAAGGTTATCTGAGTTATCTGAGTTTGGTTATCTAGATTCTATGTCGTTCTTTAATACTACAGTCAGTCGTTGCACTCTTAACAATTCATTTCTCTATCTGTAATCTTTACTTAACAAATCCTATCAGTTATTTTCGCTTCATTTCATTACCATATTCCACAATAATTGAGGTCTCAACATGTCCAGACATTTTAAACTCTTCATATAACCTAAGCTATTTATAATGGCTTAGCTAGGACACGAATGAGTCTGCTGGGAGGAGCCTATCCGCAACCGGAAGACTTTAAAGGCTTAAAGCCTACTCTCAAATATTTGAACTGGGTTTTGAGTACATTTAGGGAGGATTAAAGGATGGGGAACATACAAAAGATCCACAAGGGTCGAAGTGAATCCACTGCCTCACTGGACCCCACTGTGAACTAATAAAAGCCATTTATAAACATCATTGTAACAAACTATTTGGTATAATGCTTTATGTCGAGGGACCATTGAATGACTGAATGTTTTATTGAACAACATTGTTTTATATTATATTAAACCAGAGATTTATGAGTCAAGAATGAATACGAAAATTGGAAGGGGAAGACCAAGGCAAACATTCCTTAATTAAGGGCCAAGTCAAGAGTACTCTAAACCGACAAACTTGTATGAAAGGTTTAATGAGAATGAAAGAAGCGAAAGGGATATGCAAGGTTCGTGGCAAGTGGAAGGATGTTGTCTCTGCCTACCCCTATGGGAATGAGGTGTGATGCTATGTATGTATGTTAAACCAGATAATTATATCTTTTAAAAAAACATATTTGCCAAAAATATAAAACAATTTTATATATACTGATAGATTTGTGCCTTTCAAAAGCGAATTGTAGAAAACAATATTAGCAAAGATATAAAACAATGTTTTTTATATAATAGGATAATTTTAGAGAATATTTTTCTTTCAAAAGCTTTATTTAATACTTGAACACCTGAGAACATCCCCCGTTCAAAAAGGAAAAGCTTTACAATCATACACATTTTAATAACTATAATATTAGAGAACACTTGACTAAATTTAACAGAAATGGTCCATTCCAACTCAAACTCAACTCAGTAATAACTCTTACCACTTTTACTTAGTACTACATGTTACGGTACAGGGTGCTGATTGGGTGTGACTCCACCGTGTTCCGGGCTGTGCTTCTGCTTTTTTCTCTTCTTCTCTTTTTTCCTCTTCTTTCTTTCCTTATCGTCATCGTGCCTCTTCTGCTTCTTGTGCTTCTTTTCATACGTGTCAGGGTTTGATGAGTCTGTAATTTATATATAAATAATAAATTGTCTGACAAATAGTATTTATAAGTCAAGATTGAATAGGGGAAGAACAAGGTGAATGTTCCTGGACCAAATCCAGGACATTTTAAATAAGGGCTAGGTTAGGATTACTCTAAACAGACAAACTTGTATGAAAGTTTTAATGAGAATAAAAGAAGCAAAGGACATATGCAAGAATTGTGGCAAGTGGAAGGATGTGGTCTCTGCCTATCCCTATGGGAATGTGGTGTGATGCTAGGTATGCAATAAATTACGTAAGCCTTTCATAGATCAGATTCTGAAATTTCAGGAGACAGCATAGCCTCATAGTATTAAGAGGAGTGTCCACACATGCAGGGCATTGTATGAGGTAGTCTAGAAAATGAAGCTATCTTGTATATTAAAAACACTGTATAATGCTTTCTTAAATGTCTGTCTGTTTTACTGTCACTTTTTCGTTTCATCAACTTTCAAATCGCATTGCTTAAGAAGTTGTAACATCAATAAACAAATACAGATATTTTTGTTGACCGAGCAATAGTGCAGGTAACCTTTCTAAGGCTTCCAGTAACAAGAAATTATGCATGACCCAAATGAGGCTATCAAATTTATGCAGGCAGTAGTAATTAGAAACAAGAAAAACAAAGAAATTAAAATAATTCCAACAAAATCTAGAACAGTTTTCTTCTACACTTTTTTATGAGGTTTCAACATATGGCAATACACAATTTACAAAAATGTTGTTAATTTTTGTTTTATGAATACAGGTAATAACTTTTTTAGATATAAAGTTTGCTTTTGTAAATGTATAGTATTAGGATGTCTTATAGAAATCAGAGGTAACAAGAGTAACAAACTACCCTACTTTTATGAGAACATTAACTTAAAAAAAATTAATATACCTTGTAAAGGAGTGTCCTGTCCCGGAGGAGCTCCATCCTTATGTTTGTGCTTCTTGTGTTTGTTTGGCTTGTGTTTCTTAGGTGGTGTTGCACTGATATAGCGGTATTGCTCTGGCAAAGGCCCCGGGTGGAGTCTGAACCCAGCTAACTGAGCACTTGTCAACGGTAACAATTCCTTCCCACCGATAGGTCTCTTTGCAATAACAGAGCCTAAAGTGCTGTTATCCTCTTGCCCAGGCCCATCTCCGATGCCAGGAAGATTTGGGAGAAAAGATGACAATGATTCCTTTAGTTTTTTACCATTAAACTTACTATATGAGTGTTCTAAGCCATGAAACGCCATCAAGTTAGTAGCCCCTGTTTGCTCACATACCGCTGGAAAGAAAACACATATATTTAGGCTACATAATCTATATTTGTCTTTCCTTTTTTATTGATGATAGAGGCAGCAAGTAAAAATATAGTAGAACAAATGCTACCATATAAACTCTATATTTTCTTAACATGCAGTGATTGATCCCATTGGTGTGATGGTGCTTGTACTTTCTTTACTGCAAAAAGTCTTGAGTTCAATTACAAATAGAAAAAGTATTTTCTAATACATCTGAGTCTGGATAGGTGAGGGAAAACTATCTCTTAGAAGATCAGCATGCTTTTATCTCTTCATCAGGTGAAACTACAGTCAAGAGCTAAACCTTGTGTCATATTTGTGGCACATGACATGACCCAAACTGTTTTACCTTTTTGGTGCTTTGTGGGTTGCGCAGCAAATAGTAATTGTTATATTTATAAACTATCTCACAATGTACCAAATGAAGTTATTTTTCTTTCTGTAAAACCAGGAGATTTTTTAGATGTATCTCTCAATGGTATTGTTGAGTTTCTAAACTAATGATAAAACAAGAATACCTTAATGAGTCTGTTGCTGGTTTTTCTCAGTAAAGGGCGCGAAAGAGTCCTTGTTACCTTAGCTTTTTCAGTTGTTCTTTAATATTCTTATATACTTACACATTGGAAATAATATGTAGAGAAAAATATAAAAGTCTACATTAATTAATAATTTTGATTTGATAATGTACTTACTTGGAGGTTCTTTCATCAAATAGAAAGGTCCACTGTGTACTATCGAAGGATTCTTGCCGAGTGAAATGGTTGTTTTCAGGGTACCCGAAGAATCCTGCCGTGAAACCACTGGTGACCTTCCTCCTCGAGGAGAGGACTTGGGCGAATAAGGTTCAACCTTCCTAAACTGATCAGACATCATCTTGTATCTGCATTTTATTTAAAACTTACAATAAAACGAAAGTTCACTAAAATAAATTTTAAAACCGAAAATCATTAATATACTCTCCTACTGCCAAGAAACGTTCTTGGTTTTGTGCCACAGACTAAGTAGAATAATTTGCTACTCGTGTGCCACAGATTACGTAGAGATAATAGTTTTGTTCTCTTCAGCGTAAGTAAAATGAACACTTCAATATTATATTTTATAATTTATCTATCATTCTGTTATAAATGAGTAATTATATTGTATTGTAACATACTCTTTGTTTTGTTGTGAAATATATATTGTGCATGGGTTATAACAAAATATAGGCCGTAAATACTAGTTTTCTCATTAGTTTTTACCCTACGAGGTGCCTTTTTCACACTATGTGATATTGGCGGAGTATAGTATGCCCTATTCGCAAAGTCGAAAGCCATTGAATAACAGAAGATAAAAAAATATCCTATAGTCTATGCTATCAAAGCATAAGACAAAACAAATACTGATTTGTGGGAAAAAATTCTACAAAGGCGATCTAAATGAGGTGTAGTACAATCAATGCCACGATTATCCACTACATCAAATTTAAATAATACATAACTGTTATTATACTTCCACAATTTGTTACAATATATTATTATTCAGCCTATCACATTGAAATCTAAGTCCAGTCAACATTCTAAAACAAATATGTTGTCACTAGACTTAGGCTTTAATGGACACACATAAATATTGATGCAAGTATTACTTGATCATCAGCGTAGAGTAAACATTTGATGAGTAATTCATTCATTCTTAACCCATACATACTTTCTTTTAAATCTGTCAAACATTTATCCATGAAAAGGTTGAACAGCCATGGTGACGCAACACATCCCTGTCGAACACCTCTTTCGACAGGAAACCACTCCGTGTACGCTCCGTTTATTCTGACACAGGCACTAGAACCCTCATAGAGAGACTTCAATGCTTGGATCAGGCAACCGCTCACCCCATACGTAAATAACGTTGACCACAGCTCATTCCTCACAATGCGCTTGTAGGCCTTTTCTAAATCTTTAATGGACCATATTTATAAATAAATATACTGTAGGAATGTTACTTTAAACTTAAAATAATTATTTGTACTTCTTAATATAAAAATTGATTTTAAAGTGATTGAAGCCTGCCAATCCGCAGTGGAGCAGCGTGGTGGGTCTATGCTCTAAAAACCCTCTCTCACATGAGCGAGGAGGCCTGTGCCCAGCTGTGGGACGTTAATGGGCTGCTACTTATGGTATTAATCAATAAAATCAATCTTTTTAGATTGATTGTCTCGTCTAGAAAACTTAAACTTATTTTGATTTATCTAGCTTAAGCAAATAACTCATTTTGTATTTTTACAAATAATTTTAAACGTAAATTAATGTTAGTGAATCTTAAAAAGTTTATATGTGTACCAAAATCAATGAAAAATTTATTGAGATTTGCTTGATTTCTTTAAGTAATTGCTACTTACACTAATTTACGATGTTGACATTTATTTTGGTTATTGAATGTTTACATTTATATTACGACATTAATTTTAATTATGGTATCGTTTTTTCAATAAATAAATATTTAAAAAAAGCAACACACTACACGAAAAGTGCTTACTTCATTTTATAATTTTCCTGATTCCAGACCACGTGTACTAGCAATTTTGTAGATTTCTACATATCTATTACTTAGCTAGTACATTATTTAAGAACTGACATCGCTTTACTAAAAAAGAAGAAAAAACATTGTCTATGGTTCATGAATTAGCTTCTCGTAACGCGCTTCAATTTTCTATAGTGTTTGGAAATAAACAATACGACGAGTTCAATTGCATTTAATTACAAATATACGGGATATTTAATGGCTGAATTATGTTTTTTGTTGGTGACATTAGTGATAGCAAGGGAGTGCAAGGCTTGTGATAACAGCAGTCCTCGCTCAGCGAAGTGACGCCATTTTACGGGAATGACCAGCCCGCGGCTGCCTCTTGTTAGCCCCCATGTAAGGAGTGCTCTTTTTAAACGGATGCATGGAAACAAATCACTCGTACCGTATTCGTACTGGACGTACGACTTCAGAGGTATAGTCACTGTTAAACATTTACTCGCTAGCATAATTCGAATAAATTTTGATTTCCTCTCGCACGTCTTTTGTTTCTCGACAGTCAAACCGAACACGTGTTTCATTTTTGCAGAAAACTATGGAAGATGGTAACATTGCGAACGCTAAAGACGATAAAATTACAGCAGCTGCATTAACGAACTTATACAGCGATCGCTCTTGTAAACTGACTACTAATGGTCACGATTTCGCTGGTGAGCAGTCGAGTCCCTCGGAGAAGTCCCTCGAATTACGCCGAACCAGCGCGGACACTTTACACGATGATTTTAGAAAACGAATTAATCCACTTAGAATTCACTTGGGCAAGAGACCTTTCGTTGACAACTCTGTGAATTATAACAGTGTGAGCAAGAAAAGGAAACCTTTGGTCAACAAGCCTAGTGACACCAGCACACCCAGAGTGCCAAAGCTAATACCTAAACGCTTGGGCCACAACCAATTTCAAAGCCTCCCACAACAAAATGACCATTCTATTGAAAATGAACACAACAAACCAGTGCCACGGCTTGTACCTAAGAGTCAGTTATTTCAATTTAAAAAAAGTAAGGTGGAAAAGGGACCCCAGTTGAAGGAATATGCTCAGAGCTTAGGGCTACAGCCTATGGTGAAATTTAAGTGTCGCAAGTGCTGCTCGATGTCATTCAAAACGTTAGCTATGCTCAAAGAGCATCAGCTGGTGTGTCGTGCTCAAGTTAAGGAACCTGCTTTAAGCCCGGAGGCACTGTCCAGTACTGACAATGGAGGCCCATCTAGAGTTACTCGTAAAGTCTATCTCTGTTCAGCTTGCGGTACATATTACGAAAACTGGAATCTCTTTCTGCACATGCGTGAAGTGCACAATAGGCATATATGTTTATTTTGTTTAGGTATGTTTTCGAAAGCTGAAAAGCTGTCTTCACATTTAACCAACAAACACAATGTGCAAGAATTTAATTATGATAGTAAAGAAGACTTTTGTAAAGTTTATAATGGAAGCTTTTATTTGATGTGCTGTGTCTGTGATGAGATTTGTAGTGAGAAAGATGACTTTTTTAACCACGACTGCAATAATGTGAAACCGAAACCTGTGCCTGTTCTTATAAGTAAAAATTCTGTGAAAACAAACAATGCAAAATATAATAAAAATAGTATAGACACTTCTGTAAATGGGTCAATGGTGGCAAAGGAATGTGTTAAAATGATGAGTGAGCCAAAAGAGACAAGTGATTTAAGACCAGACACAATAGTGCCGTCTCAGAGACTCGAGTCAAATGTAAATAATAGTGATATTGCAAACAGTGATACAAGTGTGAGTTCAGAGAGTTCTGCGTCTACAAGTAAAGACACAAGTCAAAATTTGATCTCTAAACCTGAATTAAAAAGTTCAAACATTGAAAAAAATCCTATTAGCCCAATTCATCGATTACCCCAGACTAAAGATATATCCCTTGTTGCCAATGGAAAGGAATCTGAACAGTCTGATGACAGCGACTCACCGGACACTAGTAATATACAAGGATCCCCATTACATTCACCACCATTGACACAACAAGAAATGTCTCCACAACCAGTAGAAAAAGAAAAAGAAGGTGGGATAAAATTAAAATTAAGCCTCAATAATGCAAATTCACCAGTGATTATAAATTCAACAGTTGACCCTACTATTGGTCATCAGTTTGCACATAAACCACCCTCGCGCAATAGGCGACCCCCTAAAAGATATGAAAAAGACAAACCACCTGATCCATTAACTCAAACAAAACCCCCATCCATCAAAATGACAATTTGTGATAAAGCTGATAGTCCATTTGTGAAAACAACAATTATTGAAAATAACAAAGAAACTGTAGTAAAAACTCTTGTAAATAACAATATTGAATCATTATCAAGACTACCAGAAAGTAAAACAGAAAATGTTATCAAATCTACCATTTATGACAATAAAATTGAAGATATTAACACCCTTAATAGGGTACCCAAGCTAACTGTTAGAGTTCCTAAAGAGTTTCTGGATAAAGATACATCTAGTGATTATTCATCAGATAGTGATAGTGAAAAACAACCTGATGTTAATGCAAATGTGGTTGAGACAACTCATCAAAATGAAGAAGAACCAAGAGATCTTGAGAACATTGCTCCAGGTGAGGAACCTACAGAGTGTAGTGCCGAAATAAAAAATGATCCAGAACCTATTAATGAGGAAGAGGCACAAATAAAAGAAGAAGCTGTAGCTGAACCCGAGCTCAAAACTGAACCACACGATGAAAATTCTGCAGAAGACATTAACGTTGATGAACCTGTAACAACTGATGATATTCCTGTTATCGAGTTAACGTTAGATAGACCAATTGACAAATATCCCATGAAGGATCTCCTAAAAGTATTTTTGGCTTCCACGATATTTAATTGCATATATTGCAACCATGTTCGTAAAATTGCAGTGAATTGTGAGCAACTTGCGCTTCACATGTTTGCTCAACATCGTTTCTCTGCTACGGTGGACAGTATTACTGCAGAGGAACTGATGCCAGAGACCATCGCGGCCAAAGTGAAAGCTGGAGCAGAAGAAGTATGCAACATATACATAAATTTGGATTCTTATGATAGTATAGACAAATGTGATACTGTACAGCAAAATCTAATTTTTGAATGTTTTCAATGTTATTTCAAAACCGCTGTTCATAAAGATCTCTATTTACATAATCGTAAAATGCATCAAAAAACAATATTGTTGTGTGTAATGTGTAAAAATAATTTTTATACTTATAGTGAGTTGTTGTGTCACCTTTGCCCCGGGGCGTACGATTCAGAGTATGAGATTAGATATAGATGCTGTTTTTGTAATGTAGATAATATATCATCATCGTTTAGATTAATGGTGCACCTTCGGAAGATACACCACACTTGTGATGTTTGTTTAGAATTTTGCCAAAGTCAAGCACGCTTGTCCAACCACGTCTGGAAACACAAATTACACCATTTATGCTATCGATGCGGCATAGCCTATAGAAATAAACCAGATATTACAAATCACTTGTTTTGGAAACATGGCACAGAAAGTGTTTTGTGCAAAAGATGTTTGCAAAAGAAGTGGCCTCATGTTTATCACTTTTGTACACCTCCAGCAGTATTCACTTGTGAAGAATGTGCTCTGCAATTTACCAAAGCTGTGTGTTTAAAGGTTCATAAACGATTTCATACAGAAGAATATCCACATGTATGTACTGAAGAAGGATGCACTGAAAAATTTGTGTCTAAGAAGCTTCTCAATAAACATATAGAAGACCACAAGAAAAAGTTAAATATAGATGAGTTGGAAGAAGAGAAATTACCAGATAAAATCGATTCTGCAGAAGACAATACTAAAGAACTTATTCCTGTTGTCAATCTTGCCAATGATAAACCAAAAGAAGAAGCAGGATCTTCTGAAATCAAAACAGAGGCAGGAGCAGAACAACTCTCAAAAAAGAGTAAAAAGAAGAAAATAAAAGACAAGGATGCGTTATTGTTGGATGTTAATTTACCAGCATTGAATTTATCTGAAAGCGATAGCAGCGATGAATCTGACTCTGGTGGAGTACAAGTAAAGGATGAGAATTCGCAAGATATGGAGGAAAAGCCTAAGGATGTGTCTGAAGACACAAAAGCAGAAAACATAAATAACCCAGCAGAAATAGATGCTGAGCTGCCAGCTACAACTGCTGATGCAAAAATGGAAGAACTTGAAGAAGATAAACCTAGTGAGGATAAAGTTTTAGAAATCTGGGATAATTTTAAAAAATATCAGGCAAAAGTAGAAAGACAAAAAGAAAAGACACCCCCACTGGTTCCCATCCGTAAACATGTATGCGAATCCGATCACGATTATTGTGTAATACCAACCGAAATAAATGGTGACGACGATGTTTTTGGGTCTGACAAGAAGAAAAATAAGAAATCTCCGAAAAAAAGACATAGTGGACTATCTTCTTCCAGTAGTAGCAGCAGCGACAGCGATTCCAGCTGTTCTTGTGGATCCAACTGCAGTTGTTCTTCAAGCAGTGGCTCTTCCTCAAGCAGTTCGTCAGATTCCGATTCTTCAGACGAATCAGGAAACGAAAAGAAAAAGACTAAACAGAAGAAGTCACTATCCAGTAGAAGGGTGAGTAATGGTTCAAACGTTGACGTCATGGGGATGTCTGAGACTCCCGTATTAGTTCCTGAAAAAACAGAACCTCCCATCGCTGAAAGCGATTTAGAAACCGAAGAAAGCGAAACAGACGAAGAGTTTTATGATGAAAATCCTCAAAAAATAGCCAATAAAATGTATAATGAAAAACGTAATCAGTTACTTCTCCTGGCTTCTGTTGCGCCTTCAGACGGCGGCTCCATGTCTGGAGACGTGAGTCGTTCCACGACACCTTTGAAAGAAGAAGAGGTACCCGAAATTAAGAAAGAGGATAAAGAAGAAACAGAAGTAAAAATAAAAACAAACAGCAGTAAGAAAAAGAGTAAAAAGAAAAAGAAATCAAAGAATTCCAAGAAGCACGGGCCCATCAAGATGACCATTCCAAAAGAAATTTTTGCTAAAACTGAAATAGACCAGCCACAAGTACCTAATAAAATAACGATATCATTGCAATCCAATACTGTTCAAATACCTGAAGCTCCTAAAACCAGTGTAGCTGTTCCATCACCAACCATTATGAGCACACCAACCCAATCTGCTGATAGTAAAAGGGCATCGAAAAGAAGACGAGTACCCAATAAATTTTACGGGTATTCCAGCGATGAGGAGTCAACGCAAGCCGCTGCAGCCTTAAAGCCCCAACAGCCACCTAAATTAGAATGGAGGAAGGAGGACTTACCATCACCTGTCACGCACAAGACTAAAAAGGAGATACCATCAACAGTCATTCCACAAAGGATGTTCAATTACAACGAGCCAATCAGGTTGACTGCTCCCATTCCTGACCCGGAACCTCCTCGTATCCTGATGAACTCTGAGTCCATGGAGTCCAGTGACTCTGACTCTAGTAACGAAGGGACTTTAGAGATTTATCAGCCGACTGTCCAGAATTCTGTACCGGTTCCTCCACCGACGTATTTGAATTCTGGGACGTCGAGTCTTCCTTACCCCTTTCAAAGGCCCGCTGTGCGCCAAGCGCGAGAGGGCGAGAGCGTGTACTGCTACTGCCGCTGCCCCTATGATGAGGTGTCAGAGATGATAGCATGTGATGCAGAAGGCTGCCCCATCGAGTGGTTTCACTTCGAGTGCGTCGGTATCATGGTACCGCCTAAAGGCAAGTGGTACTGTCCCGAGTGTAGGAAGAACCAGAACCTCCCCGGCTACAGATAGTTTACGTGTATATATACCTACGCAGTGTATTGTTTGTATATAATTTATTGATTGTAGATATGTTAGCTTTACCTGTATATCTTTGTAGTTAGTTTGTCTAAGTTAGATTATTAGGTCTGAGAAAAAAAATGTATCATTGTTATAAAGTACATGTTATGCTTGATTCGGGCCGCGTCGCGGTGATATTGTTACTGACCTTAACATATACAGCAAAACCGAAATATAAATCCAATTTTTGATACCAACATTGTATTATTATTTACGACGTCTAAAATAACAGCCTAGTACTCGACTACATCATAAACGGCGAGTACATCACTCCTCTACGGTATCCTGATGACGAGGTCATTATGGCAGAAACTGTAAGATCTTAATACTATGCTCGATGATGTCAACATATGGCCCTAAAAACGAACATGGATAAGACGAAAGTTATGTCCAATATCCATGTTGCGCTCCACCTAGTTATCGTTGGGAACTCTGCACTCGAAATTGTTGACATACATACCTGGGTCATATAGTCTAGCTAGGTAGGTACAATTTCGAGAAAGAGGTCAATCACCGGATCCAACTCGGTTGGGCAGCTTTTCCTCCAATATCCCTCAGTGTCAGAAGACCAAAGTCTTCGAACAGTGCGTGTTGCCAATAATCACCTACGGATAGAAAACGTGGTCGCTGACTATGGGCCTCATTGTTAAGCTCAAAGTCGCACAGCGTGCGATAGAGACAGCTATGCTTGGAGTTTCTCTACGCGATCAAATCAGAAATGAGGAAATCCGTAGCAGACCAAAGTCACCGACATAGCCCTACGAATCACGAAGCTGAAGCTGCAACGGACGGGGCACATAATCCGACGAACTGATGGACGCTGGGGTTCAAAGGTTCACAAGATGGACCGACGACTTAAGGAGGGTCGCCGGCACAAGATCGGGCACAGTGGGCATCATTAAATGAGACCTATGACCAGCAGTGAACGTCTATCGGTTGAAGTGAGAGAGTATTTGACTACCTCGTTGAAGTAACTATGATTGGATCATGTGAGTATACCATTTAAGCTCTTAAATTATTCTCTATAATTTAATTTAATTAATATAAACAAAGTTGTGCAAACTTAGTAAATATGTATAGATTCTGACGTCCTTATCAAGCCCTTAAGTTTATAAAAAGCAGACAATGTGCTATTAACATTGTCTGCGTGTTTAATTAGCGGAGCTATTAACTATATACATAACTTAGGAAGTGTACATATACCATTTCTCAGAATTTTTTATATTAAAAAAGGTTTACACGCTATAACCTTTTTTAATGCAATCAAATTTTTTATCTGTCTTATGTGATCTAGATGGAGCCACGCTGCTCAGGTGGTTTAAACAATTACGAAGATTAATATAAATTAATTCAAAACTTAAGACAGAAAATGCATTTTGATAAAATAAATTCATAACTATAAAACCTTTTGTATATATTAAATCCATGGTTTTAAAACTTCATTGCATAAATTCTTCGAAATCACAAGATTATTTAATCACCACAGCTTTAGTTTAGAACGGTATAATCTGTGGTCATTATGTTACAGACTAGATAATTTAAAATATATGTCAATTACAGTATTATTAGTCAAATTTTTGAGTGAAATTTGCTAATTATTGATTATTAATTGATATTGTGCGCCAATTATTATAAATAAAAATTTGCGTGAGATTTTAAGCCCAAAACTATTAAACTGATTTCGACGGAACTTTCACTGCAAATAACTGTAATACTTGGAATTTTTTAAGGAAATTGTTAATTTCAAGTTAATAATATTACTTTGAGTTTCAGTAAAGCTAGTAAATAGTGTTAAAGGTCACCTTTTAACGAGAAATTCCAAGCGTATTAGTAATATCAGGTTGAATTACAGCGAAGCGTCGTTATATTAGTTCATAAATCGTTAAATCAATGCAGTATAAAGCCAATATAAGCCCTTAGTGTGTAATGGATTTGAGAGAAATCTGCTTGGACAAGAATACGTGCAGCAAGTTTGGTGAGTATTGTTTTTGGTACTTACGTATTAAAACCTCAGTAGACACGATGATTTTTAAGGTTAGGTTAGATTTTTTCTGAGGTGGCATTTCCCAGCGACAAAAAGGTTAAAAAAACTAACCTGGGCTAATCATAAAAATCGACTTTTTTTAAAAGTTTCTCAGCGACAAAAAGGATAAAAGAACTAAATTAACCTAACATTCAAAATCCTCATTGTTTAAGGTTTCCCAGCCACAAAAAAAGCAAAAAAATCTAACCTAACCTTAAAAATCGTCATTTATCAAGATAGTTATTTTGCTGAGGTGGCGTTTTCCAGCCATAAAAAAGGTAATAAAACACCCGCCTAACCTTAATAGTCATGTTTGTAGCTGCGGAGGTGTTAATACGTACCAAGCTTTTTCATAAAACGCCAAATGATTATCTGCTTCATTCTGTAAAATATCACTATCATGAAGTCCTGGGTTCGGGTCCGGCTTGTTTAATACAAAATTGTTATTGAGTTTTCTGGTAAGTAATTCATAGTAATTCTCCGAAGTTTGAGTCCCTTGCCTCGGAGAGCTTGTTAAGTTGTCCCCTGCACCTAATCTCTCTCCGCGAGCGTCGGTGCCATTCTATGGAGTGCTATAGAATGGTTGAGAGTGAATGAACAGAGAGTGTGTTTGTGTTTGCGCTTACATTGCAGCACTATATATCGCGTGAATTAAAGAAAGGGAAGCAAGAAATAAACATACGTACAAAAAGGATTAATTTAAAGAAGTAATTTTCAAAGTAAAAAAAAGTAAAAACTGCGTGCGTATAAAGTACCCATGTCAGAAGTGAAACTTCTTTGGTTAAATAATTTTTATGTCTTGTTTATACAAATATTAAACTTTAGATTTCCGACAGAGAGACTGAAAAAGAAAATTTAATTGTCATTAAAATATTAAAGGTGTCGAATATTAATACAAATAATAGATTGAAATCTCAAATGTAAATAAAAATGTCACGTATTTTTGTCAATATTAGAAATTATTAATTCAATTTTGTTTTTGAATTTTAAATTCAAAAACAAAATTTAGAGAATTTATGAAGTATTTTGTATTTTAACAAAATAGTATATTAAATGATTATTATTATTGTTTGGAGTTATGGCTTTTTCCTGTGCCAGACTGGCACAATACACTTCGCCAGTGTCACGTAGGAGTAGAAGACGCACGTATAAGATTTTTTTGATAAACGAATCTTCTGTTTATATATATTTTTTTAATTTTCGTAAAAAAAAGGGGTACTTGTACTTTCTACATGTTAATCCATTGTTATTAAATGATTGAGTTTCAAATTAAAATGCCCGTTTAAAGCCCGGCGCACATTATCGACATCGGCACGGCTGAGGATTTACGTGACAAATAACAATATGCATTAACTTCTTTACGATAAAGTAGAAATTTCCATGATATATGATCGTAGTCAGCAACCACGTTTCCGATCCGTAGGAACGTGGTCGCTGACTATGGGCCTTATTCGAAAGCTCAGAGTCGCTCAGCGTGCGATGGAGAGGGCGATGCTCGGAGTTTCTCTACGCGATCAAATCAGAAATGAGGAGATCCGTAGCAGAACCAAAGTCACCGACATAGCCCTACGAATCGCGAACCTGAAGTGGCAATGGGCGGGGTACATAGTCCGACGAACGGATGGACGTTGGGGTCAGAAAGTGCTGGAATGGCGACTCCGCACTGGACGACGCAGTGTAGGAAGACCCCCCACAAGGTGGACCGACGACATAAAGAGGGTCGCCGGTAGCCGCTGGAGCCAGGCGGCACAAGATCGGGCCTTGTGGGCATCATTTCGTGAGACCTATGTCCAGCAGTGGACGTCCATCGGTTGAAGCGACGACGACGATGATCGTAGTACAAAAATACCGCTTGGGTACACTTGGGCATCCTTCAGTACACCGGGGCAACACTCGGGGATGTTATGAGCACTAGATCAAAATCCACCATATTAAATACGATTCAGGCAAATATCTTGCAGCAACTCTGATTGAAGAGCCGTTAGGTAAAAATACGAAATCGAGATGCATCGGCGTGCTTAAGGACTCCTATGTATCTCTAAGGTCGTTGCAGCATGCCAAGGCATAGTTTCGGACAGTATGCGCTTGCACATAGGGATATCGAAAGATCCTTTTCCTTGCCAATGCCGATAATGGACGCTGGGCCTAATTCACAATTAATGTCATCTTATCTAATATACATATTTATCCTGTTGTGTCTAGGTAATCACAAGCCAATTGAACCAAGAAAAAGTTCCGTCGCAAAGGACAGCTTGAGACCAATTCCTGCGTGGGAAGGTAACTTAGGGCTACAGAAGTCTATTTAAGATGTTACAGACGCCGTTCCTTTAAGTTGGCTATACTGGTCCAGTCCAGTCTACTATGTATTTATAGTTGATCTTTTTTTTTTCATTTTTACACCGAAAATGCTAGTATTCACAATACAATAATATCGTCTATATATTACATAAACATAAACCGACATTACAGACATTTTTTTATAGATATAAATTTTTTTAGTTACTTACAATAGTTTTAGATGATGCTAGCGTGTATAAAAAATATAAAAGCTCATATAATATAGACGTAAAACCAAATAAATCTATTTTTTTCCAATAACTTATGAATGAAAGCCGTTAAAATTTAACACTTTAACAGCCGTCTATTATAAAACGTCTCTTGACAGGCACGCTGGCGATTTTTGCCAATATTGTAAGAATTATAAATTATAAAATATTTGTGATAGATGTATGTATAATTTTCTTTATTTATACGATGGTCTTAAATATATTTCAAAACCTCAAAGGAAAAATGATCAGAGAGTACTCAGACCATTTTTTTTTATCATCAAAATATGTTTTATTTAACCGTATGATCTCTATATGTGTGAAATATTTTAAAACACGGATAGTAGCAGAAGGGTACCAACCACTAATTAATCATCTGGATATGAACTGCCTAAATATTAACTATTGATTTAATACATTGATGAAAATACTATAAATAGAGTAGTAGAATAAATAAGCATTAAAAAAAAAGTAAGTAGCAGCCTTTTAACGTCCCACTGCTGGGCACAGGCCTGCTCACTCCGAGGAGCGAGGGTTTTTAGAGCATAGACCCACCACGCTGCTCCACTGCGGATTGGTAGGCATAGTACAGAAGTGCACTCTCTATTCCTTCACTCTCATAGTCCGATTTGACGTTAATCCGACACGACCGGAGAAAGATCAGGCGCAGGACCGACGGCTTAACGTGCTCTCCGAGGCACGGGGGTGGATCACACCGCCAACTTTCCAATTTTGGGCAAATATTGAGAAAATGTTAATAGAAAACTCGATATCTCGATATCGACTCGAACCCAGGACCTCATGTCTGTTATCGAACATGCTAACCACTAGACCAATGAGGCAGTTAAATTAAGAAATAAGCATTATATTCGTTTTATAGTGTGGAAATCCTAGTCCTACATAATAGGACGTTACAGTCAGGGCAGTAAAAACATTATTTCCTTGCCCTTATCCCACTAGTTTGTATCGGCACAGCATGTTTCCTTTCGCCACTTCATTCTATCAGCTGTTATTTCTACATTCACAACCCTTACACAGATATCGTCTTGCACACAGTTCATCCACACTTTCTTTGACCCTCTCCCGGCCCTGCCCCTTACCATTATATTTATCATATTGTCCATACCAGGATAGCCTTCCACTTCTTAACTTCTCGGTCACTGGTGCTACTTTCATACTTCCTCTAATATACTCATGCATAATTTTGTCACTCCACACACCCATATATTATCTGGACAGCAAAATATAGCTTCTTTATGCCCTTGTTTTCCGGTTCTTGCACAAATGATTTCAACCTTTTACCACTCTTACGCGCAGCTTTAAGATGGCTTGTTTACACCCCAAAATTCACATTGGTGAATCATACATGTTACATAATGTACATGCTAAAGAGTTACTCTACCTAAAGAGTTACATATAAAGTCATTTTAAAACAAACTAAGAAAGTCAATGCCGTACTGAGGACGTAATACGCGGTCTGGGACGAATCCACCCTCTCGTACCCCGTACGGCTGTTAAAGTGTTAAGAAATGATATTGTTTAATGTTTGTTCTAATCCAACAATTAACTAATAACATCTAGGTATTTTAGGTTTGTTTTAGAAATAAAAAGAAACGTTTTTCTTTGGCTATATTATTTTATTAATCTCTCAGCTTTGAAAATATAATTCAATGGAAGTATTCGTTGTTTCACCAAGGCAATTCAGTGCCGTCGTACTGAAGAAACTTTCCACTGTCCTTCTCACTGAGTTGTTCCACTGTATTAAATATACCACCGACACTGGTTTCCACGTCTAGTGGTGCATTTCTACCACCCATGTCCGTTTTAACCCATCCCGGATGTAATGATGCAACGAGGATTTGATCTTTCTTAAGATCGATACTCATTGATTTAGTTGCTGCATTCAGAGCTGCCTGTAATCATTTATCTATATATGTATATACATATATATAAATCATTTGCTGTTCGTTAGTCCAGGGAAGGTTTAAAAGGTGGATAAATATGATTAAAATGTCTGGATTATAGTAAATTCAAACAATTTCGTTTCCCGTTACAAAATATTCCTACCTGTCGAACATTTGATATTTGTCCCGTCGTTTAGAAATCAGTTTAATCGTTTAAAAACCAAATTAAATATTTAAAAAGTACACATGTCTGAAGTGAAACTTCTTTGGCAAACTGGTTTTTAAGTGTTCTTTATATTTATGCAGATCTAAAACTTCAGATNGTTGAGTTTCTTGCCGGTTTCTTCTCAGCGGATTCAACTTTCCGAACCGGTGGTAGATTTGTTACCAACGGACAGACTACTGACGATTCAAAAGTGCTTTTTGAGCCTACTTGAATAAAGAATATTTTGATTTTGATTTTGATTTTAAAGGGTTACATATAAATCACGCATTATGGACGTAATTTTAAAACAAACTCACAAAGTCAATGCCGTACTGAAGACGTAATACGCGGTCTGGGACGAATCCACCCTCTCGTACCCCGTGCGGCTGTTAAAGTGTTAAGGAATGGAATTGTTTGATGTTTGTTCTAACCCAACAATTAATTAATAACATCTAGGTATTTTAGGTTTGTTTTAGAAATAAAAAGAAACATTTTTCTTTGGCTATATTATTTTATTAATCTCTCAGCTTTGAAAATATAATTCAATGTAAGTATCGTTGTTTTACCAAGGCAATTCAGTGCCGTCGTACTGAAGAAACTTTCCACTGTCCTTCTCACTGAGTTGTTCCACTGTATTAAATATACCACCAACACTGGTTTCCACGTCTAGTGGTGCATTTCTACCACCCATGTCCGTTTTAACCCATCCCGGATGTAATGATGCAACGAGGATTTGATCTTTCTTAAGATCGATACTCATTGATTTAGTTGCTGCATTCAGAGCTGCCTGTAATCATTTATCTATATATGTATATACATATATATAAATCATTTGCTGTTCGTTAGTCCAGGGAAGGTTTAAAAGGTGGATAAATATGATTAAAATGTCTGGATTATAGTAAATTCAAACAATTTCGTTTCCCGTTACAAAATATTCCTACCTGTCGAACATTTGATATTTGTCCCGTCGTTTAGAAATCAGTTTAAAAGTCGTTTAAAAACCAAATTAAATATTTAAAAAGTACACATGTCTGAAGTGAAACTTCTTTGGCAAACTGGTTTTTAAGTGTTCTTTATATTTATGCAGATCTAAAACTTCAGATTTCCGAGACTTAAAGGGAGGGAAAGACATGTTAGGAATTTAATTGTCATTAAAAGTGTCGAAAATTAATACAAATAATTTATTGAAATCGATGAACTGTAAATAAAAACGCCACGTGTCTTTGTCAATATTAGAAATTATAATTAAAATTTTGTTTTTAAATTTTAAATTTAGAAAAGAGAATATATTATTTATTAAATGACAAGTGGCATATTAAAATGCCACATGTTATTTGTATTTTAAAACTACCTAACCTGTAAACAAATTAGCATAAAAAACGCTGCATATCTCCGTGACACTAATCACGCCTTTCATCCGTAAAAATTTTACCCTTAAAGCCTTTACCTTTAAAGTTTCACTTAAAAAATACTTTTGTGTTTGACATTTGTCAACGAACGACTTTGGCGGGAATCTGAGCGTAAAGGGTTTTTTTTTTTGATTACGAATACTTTTATTAGGGTTAATAAGATTAATTTGTAAAATATGTAGAATTTTTCACCTCTTTTTATGTACTAACATATATAGTTTTGTAATATAGTAGTAAAAATTCTGACTATTTTTAAGTAATGAAAATTTAATTGCGGCGTTCATATTATACCAACCAAAATCTGTACGTGTCTCTCCCTGTCTACACGTCGTTGGCGAAATAATTGGGCCCGATTGGCACCAATAAAAGCCATAAATTAAAGAAGTTACGAATACTTTTTGTTCTAGTTAAGTTTTGACCACATTTCTTACTTAAGATGAAACATTCTGCAATTATCATTCAGCTTCTTTATTTATTGATTCTGGGGTGGTAAGAAGTTTGCCAAGTAAGCTAGTGTCCAATATTTGCTTTATATGTAAATACAATTAATCTTATTTAATACGCATTTTATTATGTAATTTCTTACACGAAAATGTTTTGTGCGTTATTCCATGGTCTGTTGGAATTGAACTATTGTTTTTTTAGCATCTCAACTTACAATTTTGCAATAAAGAATATTTAATCTTATCGAATCTAATCTAATCAAACGAATTGAATGTTAATATAAACATATAAATGAAATAATAGTTGTATATTGTAAAACGAGTTTCTACTATGAAACATTACAATAGAAGAGAGATGTATTTATTATATATTATATTTTTCATGAAAGAAGTAAAAAACAACTTTAATAATCTTGGCTAATTTGTATTATACTTTCATTCAAACTGTATACGAGGATGTATGGTCTAAACTTTTCCTAATGCTATTAAAGCGATTAATAAAAAAAAAATAGGGTTTAAATGACGTCATTCTTCAAAATTATAATTATAATGTCTTAATGTTTTTTGAATGAATGTTTAATTGATTTATCTAATGCATAAAGCAAAGAAATCTTTAATAATAAATTTGTAATATGGTTTCATCCAAACTGAATACGAAGCTTTATGGTCTAAAACTTTGCCTCGTCCCATTAAAGCAATTAATAAAAAAATATGGTTTAAATGACGTCATCCTTCAAAACTTTATAATTGTCATTGTAAAACGTTATTCGGTTATAAAAATAGGTTATTTGTTATCTGTATATTTTATGTTATAAAAATATATCAATTTATTATTAAATCGATTTTGGAAATTCATAAACCGCCAATAATGACGATAATCATTTGAAAGTACTGTGCCACATTATTTAAAATAAACCAAATATTTATATTATTATGCCTTAAGGTAATTTGAACAGCAGATAAATCAAACTAAAAACATGTCAATAAAATATATGGATAATAATTTAAAAAAAATAATAGTATAGATAAGGCTGTAGGGTATTAACTTGGGTGATGGACATAATGAAGTCTACTTACATACATAGCATCACGCCTCATTCCCATAGGGGTAGGCAGAGACAACATCCTTCCACTTGCCACGATCCTTGCATATCTCCTTCGCTTCTTTCATTCTCATTAAACCTTTCATACAAGTTCGTCGGTTTAGAGTACTCTTGACCTGGCCGTTATTTAAAATGTCCTGGATTTGGTCCAGGAACGTTCGCCTTGGTCTTCCCCTTCCAACTTTCGCATTCACTCTTGACTCATAAATCCTTTTTGTCAGTCTCCTTTCATTCATTCTCTCTACATGCCCAAACCATCTAAGCATACCTTTCTCAATTTTAGTCACTACGTCTTCTTTTATACCACAACGTTCTCTTATCACACTATTTCTCACTCTGTCACTCAGTTTTAATCCACTCATGCTTCTCAACGCTCTCATCTCTACCGCATTTATTTTACTTTTGTGATTCTTCTGCCATACCCAACTTTCACTACCATACATAAGTGTTGGCACCAACACTCCAGCATGCACTGCCAGTCTAGCCCTTTGAGACACCATCTGGCTATTCATAAAAGCATGCAGAGCACCATTTACCATATTCCCTGCATTCACTCTCCTTTCGATATCACTTTCACATGTTCCATCTTTTGTAAATTTAGATCCCAAGTATACAAATTCTTTCACCTCTTCCACTTGTTCCCCATCTATCAAAATATTGCCATTCATCATAGATTCATCTCGTTCAAAAAGCATAACTTTCGTTTTGTTTACATTCACTTTCATTCCTTTCCCTTTCAAAGCTTCATTCATAATATTTAGCATCTCCTGAAGCTCGTTAGCGGATGACGCAAGTATTACTTGATCATCAGCGTAGAGTAAACATTTGATGAGTAATTCATTCATTCTTAACCCATACATACATTCTTTTAAATCTGTCAAACATTTATCCATGAAAAGGTTGAACAGCCATGGTGACGCAACACATCCCTGTCGAACACCTCTTTCGACAGGAAACCACTCCGTGTACGCTCCGTTTATTCTGACACAGGCACTAGAACCCTCATAGAGAGACTTCAATGCTTGAATCAGACTACCGCTCACACCATACGTAAATAATGTTGACCACAGCTCATTCCTCACCACTCGATCTCATAATGAAGTCTTGTTACTGTTATATGACTATCTGTTACTGTTATTGGTATTTTGTTATTTTAATTTAACGATTAACCTTGCCATCTTTATGTCAAATTACCTTCGAACATCTGTACGGATAGAATCCACCTTGATCATTTTGAGCAATAGATCCAAGTACTGAACTCATATTTATAACGGCTGCTTTATTAACACCGATGGGTTTATCACTATTTATTTCAGCTGCTTGTTTCAAAAGGGGAAGAAGAGCCTGAAAAACAAAAATCATTTGACTATAATCTCACTTTACGGTAAGTGACAAGTCTAAAATTGAATCGTTGCAAACTGATAAAAGGTAATGTACCTTTTATGGTTTATCTGTGCTGGTACGGAGATAACTAGTCACTGATACTAGATATAAATTAGAAAACTAAAATTTCTAAACTTGACCTGTTAGGAAATAAACCCACGACTTCTGACAGCGAAGCGAGTACTCACACCATTGCGCCAAAGAGGCTAGGCTATAAGAATTCAAACAAATAGTTCCTGAGATTCGCGCGTTCAATCAAACAAACTGTTATGAAAATAGCACGTGTTAATAATAACTGTTTATTTCTTTTCACAGCGATAGTGTATCTCGTAGAACTAATACAGTGACACCATATAAAACATCACTAGTTTTTCACCAAAATTTACCCATCTGTCAAAATCTACTGACTACAGAGTAATACCTATTTCCGTTTTCCACAGAGAACTTGTATTTTTGAAAATCAGGTCAAAACAAACTGACTCGTCACTTTTATAATATAAGTATATATATATTTAAAGAAAGATTTCACCACCTTAGTCAACATTATCGGTGCGATGGTATTGACTGTTAAATTTTCCAATAATTGCTCTTCTTTGACAAAACTCAATTTAGTAAACTTTGTTGTAACTCCCGCGTTATTTATAAGTAAGTTTAAACCTTGTTCGCCAGTCACATTTTCAATCAGCGAAGTTAAATTGACAAAGTTTGTTGTGTTTTTGACGTCTGAAAAAAATACATTAAGCTTTATAAGGTAAGTAAAATTTACAATTCAACATATAGATATCTTAATATGTACTTACCTAAATGAATTATATGGACGTTTTTATGTTTTTCAGAGATATCCTTTAGTTCCTGTAAACAATTTTTTTCATTTCAATCAACAAGAAAAATTCATAAAAATGGAATTAAATTTGATATTTAATTTTTTATAAGTGTAATTTTAAATTATTATATCTAATTTTATACACGTTTAAAAGATCCTATAAACATTTAATTCGGTAGTATTATATCGAACCTTAACATTAATACAGACAAAATAAAAGTAACTAAAATGCGCCATCAGAAGCAAATGGATGGGTGCCCATAAGGCTGGCAGCGTTACCTCTTTGGACAGCGATACTTATACGCTGTCCGAAGTACCACCCGGCCTTAGGTTCACGGGTGACATCAACTAAGTGAGATGAGATTTCCTTTAAAAAAGCTTTTAGCCTCAGGACCCCAAAAGGCAAAAGTTCTATATCGACTTGAATAAATATTTTCAAATTGTTTTGAAATTACGTTGGATATGACAACTTTGATGTGGGAGTCTTCTCAGAACATGGCGTAACGGAACGTAACATTCTATTTTATCTTTATCATCATCATCTGTATATTGTAAATAATATATCATAGAATTACTATATTAGTAAGAATCAAGAGTGCTGTAAAACAGTTAAATAAAGAATTTTTGATGACATATATGACAATGTTGTAACAAATCAGAGTAAATAATGTCTTATTTTAATATTTTTAAAATTTTTAATAGCATGTCTGGTTACTTTATTATTAGCATTGTGAAATAAGATTGTGATATTGAATAGAAAGATCTCGATTTACGTTTAGCATCGTCATCGTAGGCATAAATAGTGATACGTCATCCATGACGTCATCGTGCATGTCATGCTCACAGCCCAACCTTCTATAACGTTATTGCTATCTCTTTCACTCTTCTATATCGTTGATAAGGATGGCAACATTCATAATTTGTAACAAATGATATAGAACCTTGTTCACTAAAAAAATAAAGTTCAGTTTGAAATAACAAACACCCCAAAATAACAGTGCCAGTAACACACATTAATATTATTTAAAAATATACTTTGATTCCTAAACAGTAAGGTTTAAATTCAACTGTTATGGTTTGTAACAAGTTCTAAACCCCATGGCTAATGTCGCGTATTAAAGTAGACTTTCAATACGCGACAGCGAGTCCGGCATTTAATTGAATTTGTTACGAATAGACGGTAGCACATTGTGTTAAACTTTGTGTCGATTGTTTCATTGAAGTTTTAAGTTAAAATGGCACCTATAGGTAAGTTATTCCATACCTCGGACGTAGTCCTACAAGTTACAAAAATATTCTCGGCCTTGTTGTGTTTTGTTAGATATTTCACCATGCCGAGTCCCAAGCCCCTGTTCGCTCCGGTTATTAAGATGGATTTCATAGTGACTATAAAAAACTAGTGACTTTTACACTCGACGTAGTATATTCAATAGCATTCGCGATTAAATAGTGCTTCTTGCCCACTTTCGCTGTCTCTGTCATATGTTTCACGTCAAAATGACACTGTACAATAATTTCAGTAAAATATCTAATTTCTTGAAGCCGATCAAAAGAACGGAATGTTTTATCGTGTTATCTAAACGTGCATTTGCCAGTAAGTTTTGGATATTGTAATATATATAGATAATCGTATTTTGCGACGCTTATAACCTAGCTTTTTCAAAAACTCAGTTTCATCATAAAATGCCCTTATATTCAAATATTCCTTTCATTTTTACCAGAAAAATCGTCGTGGAAATAGATTTATGAGGAAAATTCTTAATAGGAAGCTAAAAATTTGTATACTAATAAGCGGTTGTAACTTCATCTTTCAAAACGAACTTAAGACAAGCTATAGTATTTCTTAAGAATTATTATGCAATATTATGTACTGTATTGTATTAGATACCTGCATTTGTGCTTTTTTAGTATTTTATTTTCTCATGAAGATAGGTTAGGGTTTTATTATCTAAAATGGTTGCACACCAACTGAGTTGTAGGTATTTTCCACTCCACTTAACATTTTCCATACAGTGCTATTCTGGGATGCATTTGTTTGCTACTGACTTTGTTAAATCTGTGGGTTCTTCTAAAAACAGGTGGAGAAAGATGCCTAGCAACATAAGCCACTATTTAATACATAATAATAATAAAAGGAAAAAGCTATACTTGACAATTTAAAAGTACTGTATAACCCTAATTGTTACTGTATATACTAAATTAACTAAATGTTAATTGATATGATATATAAACCTTCAATGAAGTTTAATAGCAATACAAAATTTAATTCATGGTTAATTCAGGAATAAAGTCCAAACATATAATCATATGTTTACTAACATTTATAACAAAAATATAAATTAAAAATAATTTTGTTGTTTTTGTTTTCTCATATTTTGTTCATACAGTCATATGATAATGATTGTAGAATTAATATGTCTTTTATTATATATGAATTATTCTGTGTGTAACTTATTTATTGCTGATTGAATATATAAATAAATTGTATTACAGTTTAGGTGAATTATAATTATATTTCGATGGTATGAGAGTAGGTTATAAAGTGTTTTTCACCTCCCTACCTCTACCTCCCTATTTTATAGCGATTTATTTAATAATATGGCAGGATAACATTTACCAATTCATACAGGTGCATAAATCATAACAATACTAAAGCTTGTCTTAAATAAAGTTCATAATTTGAGAATATTGGCAAAAAGTATTTTTATTTTGGTTCATCACGACGCTAGGTGGATGGATGTGTTGTGGACGTAAAACCCAGTCCGTAGCTCCTTTAGTCCATAATGATGCAGGTATTATAAATGATATTTTTTGGGGGCATTTGTGCTGTCTAATGCTGGTTAATGTCGAATTTATAATCATCCAAAGCAATGTAAATTAAAATAAGAAGGTATAGATATATAGGAGCAAATTAACACTCCATTGCTGGGCACAGGACATCTCACTCAGATGAGAAGGGGTTATCAGAGCACAAACCCTTCATATTGCTTGATTGTAGTTGGACCGGCTATGTATATATATCCCAGAATTGCTCTATTTCTTTTTTGGCACTGAGAAATGCATTTATGCACTTTAACTAGAGTAGGTTGACATCAGTGAGGGGAAATATTTTGCCAAACCCAGAGGAACTCTCTTCATCCATTAGTGGAACAGCTGAGGAGTGTTCTTTGATGTCCTAGAGAATGCTCTTGGGATATACAGATATTCCTATGATAACTATAAAGTACAATGGAGAAATTTATTCAACAGTTAGGCACATAATTTTACATAGAGAACTTAGTGATGCCTGCCCAGGATTTGAATATTTATTGCATATATATGTTTAATATCACAAGAAAATTGTCTACAAATTACCCCAAATTCTACTTTTATTTATAAAATAAATAATGTTGCAAATAAGTTCTTCTAAAGAATAAATCTCTTACTGGATTGATTTATCCATTAACCAATTATTGGCATACATTCGAAATACATATTTGTATCAATTATGATAGTTTAGTGGTGAAATGAATGGATTCACATTTAGGGATCACTGCATTGAATTGGAAATTGAAACTGGAATTTGAATTGGAAACTTGCATATCCCATGGAGTTGTTCTGGGGCATGTGTAGCTAGCCAACCCACTCTGGAGCAGCTGGGTCTAAAAACCTCTCCTGTTACTGAGGATCCTTGTGCCTTACAAGGGGTCATTATAAGGCTACTTGCCTTACCATATATGTATTTGTAAAGCTATGCTGGGGCTCGCTTAAAAATAAAAAAGGTGTCAATTGTATAGACAGTCTTTTAGTTGAATATAATATTGGTAACTGGTGATCTGTTGTGTTAAAAAAATCTAAATTTAATACATTAGACCAAGCTTGGAAAGATGTATGTTTGCATGATGCTATAATTTTATGGCAATGAAAGTCTATTGTCACTTGGAGAGGAATATTATTGTTACATTTTTTTATGTTTTGTATCTCTTAGATGTCTAATTGTGCTGTGTCAAACAATAAAGTTAAAGTAATTGTAATTTGAAATAAGTAAATATAATCTTATTATAACAATTTACTAAATAAATAATTTTAACATCATCTACCACAAACTTTGAACTCTTTTCATAGAAAGAGAATTAAATATTTTATGTGCGCTTTGATAAATAATATAAATATTTGACCTTGAGGGGATGATTAAGAAATTATTTAATTTACAATTGCAATATTGAACAAAAAATATACATATGTGTATATAGAAAAAATGTGACCTAAAATTATATAATATACATACATACATAGCATCACGCCTCATTCCCACAGGGGTAGGCAGAGACAACATCCTTCCATTTGCCACGATCCTTGCATATCTCCTTCGCTTCTTTCATTCTCATTAAACCTGTCGTACCATTTCGTCGGTTTAGAGTACTCTTGACTTGGCCCTTAATTAAAATGTCCTAGATTTGGTCCAGGAACGTTCGCCTTGGTCTTCCCCTTCCAACTTTCGCATTCACTCTTGACTCATAAATCCTTTTTGTCAGTCTCCTTTCATTCATTCGCTCTATATGCCTAAACCATCTAAGCATACCTTTCTCTATTTTAGTCACTACATCTTCTTTTATACCACAACATTCTCTTATTACACTATTTCTTACTCTGTCACTCAGTTTTACTCCACTCATACTTCTAAACGCACCCATCTCTACCGCATTTATTTTACTTTGTGATTCTTCTGCCATACCCAACTTTCACTACCATATATAAGGGTTGGCACCAACACTCCAGCATACACAGCCAGTCTGGCCCTTTGAGACACCTTCTGGCTATTCATAAAGGCGTGCAGAGCACCATTTACCATATCACTCACATGCTCCATCTTTTGTAAATTTAGATCCCAAGTATACAAATTCTTTGACCTCTTCCACTTGTTCACCATCTATCAAAATATTGCCAATCATCATAGATTCATCTCTTTCAAAAATCAAACTTTCGTTTTGTTTACATTTACTTTTATTCCTTTTCCTTTTAAAGCTTTATTCATAATATTACTAGATCATCAGCGTAGAGTAAACATTTGATGAGTAATTCATTCATTCTTAACCCGTACATACTTTCTTTTAAATCTGTCAAACATTTATCCATGAATAGGTTAAACAGCCATGGTGACACAACACATCCCTGTCGAACCCCTCTTTCGACAGGAAACCACCATATAATATAATATCAAAGCATTTTTTTTAGTGTTTGTGAGACATTTTTTTAAAGTCATTATCTGTTTTGAATTATTTTTTTGTATATACTGTATAATACACATGTGACTGTATCACATGCACATTATAGATGGGACATACGACTATGACTTGGCTGTCATCGGTGGAGGGTCAGGTGGTCTGGCTTGTGCTAAAGAAGCTGTGAACAAAGGTGCTAAAGTAGCAGTGTTAGATTTTGTGACCCCGTCCCCACAAGGAACGAAATGGGGTCTCGGGGGTACATGTGTAAATGTGGGATGTATACCGAAGAAGTTGATGCATCAAGCAGCTCTACTCGGAGAGAGTATACACGTGAGTTTTTTATTTCTATATAATGTTATTAATATAATTATACTTATCATAGTTTCATCGTACTTGTATCGAAAGTGTGTACTTTCGGCGCTATTTTGAGTGACGAAAGTGCATTGTGTACTGATTTAGTGAATGCGTAATTTATTTTCGCGGTGGGGCCCATTGAGGCAAGGAATGCACCCTTGGGGAATATTTTGTACGCTTGCGTTATTTAGTGCGCATGCTTCAAATTTTCGACGCATACGCGCTTCTTTTATGTGTCAAAATATTTGGTAATTTGTTTTGCTGTGTCAATTTGTCATTCACTTCTATTAACGATTCACTGTAACTTATTTCCTTCAATTTATTTATTAAGTTTCGCAGAAAATATCTTTGAAAGTTGATATAAATAAATGAGTAATTGATTCAATTTACTAAAATATCTAACATTATTTACATTTTAACTTTCGATCACGGTTTGATGAAAAATTGGATACGCAACACAGGGACGAAAGTATGGCATTGTCGGCCCTAAGTGCGTATACTATTTATTTTTAACAAAAGCGATGCTGCAATTATTTCTTTTCCATCAATCGAATTTGTTATATTTTTGTTATATTGACTGTATAAAGTATGGTTTTTTTCATCATTTTTTTTCGTTGTAGGGTCTGGTAAGTGCTTCCAACCACAAACATTCCACCTTTCCCTTGATCCTGATCATGAAATCCCTTGGATTTGAAGTGGGTGAACCTTTTTTCCTTATTTATACGTATTAAGAAGCTTACTATATTGTAGATATTTCCGTAACTAAAATGTTACGTGCCTCATCATATATTTTCTGTTATATCTCTTTTTAATGTTTAGGTTTTAACTACATTATATAGTTAACACATAGATAAAGGACTGTTTAAGACACGTACTAAAATGACGGAATGTAGAGTAAAAATCATAACGGTTTTTTTTGAAATATATAACTCTTGTGTGAATTCAGTTTTAAGCAGTGGATAGAGTGATTCAAGAAGAATGTTTATAATACATAAAAGTATAATATGTATTGTCCGTTTAAATCGCAAAAGCTAACTAAACCTGAAGAGATATAAAGTCCCACTGCTGGGCACAGGCCTCCTCACTCATAACAGAGAGGGTTTTTAGAGCATAGACCCACCACGCTGCTCCACTGCGGATTGGCAGGCATAGTACACAAGAGCACTCTATATTCCTTCACTCTCATAGTCCGGTGTGACGGAAATCCGACACGACCAGAGAGAGATCAGGCGCAGGACTGACGGTTTAACATGCTCTCCGAGGCACGGGGTTGGATCACACCGCCAACTTCCCAACTTCGGGCAAATATTGAGAAAATCTTAATAGAAAACTCAATATCCAGGACCTCATATCTGTAGTCGAACTTGCTAACCACTAGACCAATGGGGCAGTGTGATAAGGAATTGTATATATTAAAAAGATCTATAAAAAAAGTCCAATATGGTTATCACTAAAGAATAACCATATACCATTTTTATCTTTTACATATTACGAGAAAAATATGTGTTATTTAACAAGCTATTTTATATGATGCAGTATTATTCCTTATTCAATTGAATATATTAAATACGTAATATATAATTGCCCCCGTCAACTGCCGGTTGACATGATACGATAGTTGTCTCAATTACGGCAATCATAAATATAAGCATTTCATTCTTTTTAAGTCATAATTTATATTATCTAATTCGCTTTTTGGTATAATTTGTACCAAAATATGCGTAGAGATAACACCTGACAATAGAAAAAAAATCAGTTACAATGTGACCGTTACTACCAGTGCGTGTGTTGTTTCGAAGGTCGTGCTTATAAGCTGTGAGTGTTTATGTGTTTTTGATTATATAAGTGATGTGAATAACAGTAAAAACCCTTGAGGTAAGTTTTGTGCCTATAAATACAAGACGGACTGTTTTCACTATCTCAAAGTTTAGCGCAACATGCTACACCAGAGTCTAAAAGATAACATTCCAAAGTTTAACTATTAGCAAACATAAAAATCATAACATTTGGTAGTCTTTCATGAACATAATGAAGGTTCACTGCGTATATATATTAGAAAACTTGTTGTACGTACACAAAAACATTGACTCTTTTAATAAAAAGAGTGAATGTACATCATATAACTTACGAAACCAAAACAAACTTGTTATAAATTCTAGTAGGCTGCATAAGATTAACAACTCATTTAAGGGTAACTGTATACGTTTCTATAATAAACTCCCACAAGACGTTCTAAAGATGTCAATTAATAAATTCAAAGTCTTTGTTAAAAGAAAGTTGATAGAAAAATCGTATTATAAGTTGCAAGATTACCTAGACGATAGAAACGCTTGGGAGTGAACAAATTGCTCTAATTTTAATTAAAATATAGTAAACTAATTTGTTATTGTAATGATGATGGAAAAAAAAAATACCCGACTGAGTTTGTTGTGGGTTCTTCTCGGATCAGGGCGCGAAGGAACCCTCGTAACTTTAGATTTTAAGTCGTTCTGGAGTATCATCATCAGACGTACATTAGAATTAGAGTGTGGAAAAGAAAAGAAAAAATAAAAATTTGACGATGCAAAAGTGCTGTAATATGCCTACTTGAATAAAGATATTTTTGATTTTGATTTGAACATTTAAGTCTCAAGAGCCACTTTAACATCATTCACCCGCGGGGCAGTCTACGCGCAAAAATCCGTGCGGGGCGGGGCAGCGACGGTTATTTCCGATAAAAAGCACGGTAAAATTACGGGGACCACTAAGACACAGCCGGACAATCAAAGGGTTAAATAGGGTCATCTAGTCTAGTTTTTGCTCTACAATCATTTTAATTTTTATGAAGACATAAAGAAGGAAGGTATTTTGTAATATGTAATGGATTTCTCTTGAACAGTTCTGGTTTTTGTTTATTTTATATGTAATTTATCAATAAAGGTCATTTGAATGTCATCCACTAAAATTAGAGACAAAACGTAGCATGAGCTATAAATCGCATGCAATTTAAGTTGATGGTAAATGGTGATACAATCTAAGATAGTAAATCTTTGCTAAGGGTGGTAACTAGCCACGGCCGAAGCCTTTTTTTTTTTTGCTGGGAAATGCTTTTGAGCACCCTGACTTAGAAGAGTCGGGAGTGAGGGACTCACTGATGAGACAGAATACCCACTAAAACCCAGCGGTCCCACATCATCTTAATGTGCGCAATCCAATATGGTGTCCCGGATGAAGCCAACTCAATCGAAAACAAAACCCGAATCAAGGCTGTGGGACGAGGCGCGCAAATCCACGCCGCCCAACCTTCGGCGACGTATAGCAGGGGCATCAGGAGCAACCTCCCGCTCCCTCTCATGCGCCTCCTTTAGTGCGATAACATTTTCGCAAAAGGAGGCGACGGCTCTCCACCCTGCTTCGCTAGCGACCATTGCGCGGGCAATCCTAGTTAGCGAGAGGTCTCCGCCAATCAACGACAGCAAGAGATGCCGCTGTGATGCCCACGCCGAGCATTCTGCCACAGTATGGTGCGCCGTGTCACCGCACTCGTGGCAGATGGGCGATTCCTCTCGGCCAGCAATATGATGCAGGTACTTCCCGAAACAGACGTGTCCGGTGAGCACCTGCATTATTCTATACGAGAGCGTCCCATGGCTCCTGCCCAACCACTGTTCCAGCAGAGGGCGGAACGCCCCATCGTCGCCACACCTGCTATGGGGTCTCAAGATCCTCCCTCCATTTTGTTATCAAAGTCCTATTGTCTAAGACTCTGATCCTTCGGACCTCGTCATTACTAGGCGGTCCGCCTCTAGTCCTCGCGTCTTGTCTACATTGATACTTAGCGGCGAGGACTTCCGCCTGAAGCTCCCATGGAGGGTCACCCGCCAGGAGCGTTGCTGCCGTAACCACGGCCGAAGCCTGCCATTCAAGAGTTTGATATATAACGGCCTAAATGTCCCTATAAGCTCCATATATTCTCTTTAATGTAATATGGGGCACTTTGTACGTGCAATATAATAACTTTGCACCATGGGGCTATTTGGTAATACTTAAACATCACGTAATAATAAACAGCAGAGGTCTCACTCGGGTCAACGACCTCTAGCTGCCCGTCGCGCCCGTAACAAGGGCAGCTAGAGTTCGTTGTTTTTTATTTTGTTTCATTCAGTTGTACTAACACGATGGAGCGTAAATAATGCTGATGAAATGTTTTAAAAATATGATTTTTTTTATGAGGATCGATTTTTTTCCATCCCATGATCAAAGGTGTCATTAGAACTATCGTCTGTGTTCGTTAATACCAAATGTATATTTACCAAATTTATTCGTAAGTAAAGTAAGTAGCAGCCCATTAACGTCCCACTGCTGGGTACAGGCCTCCTCATTCCAAGGAGTGAGGGTTTTTAGAGCATATACCCACCACGCTCCTTCACTGCGGATTGGCAGGCTTATTAATTTATCCTTCCTTTTTATAAAGAAATATTACAATAACATTTGTCCACGTGTGTTGAGTCATACTGAAGTAGTAATGTTACATCATGGCGTCGATTCTGTCTTATCATTGGCTAAATTTAATCCATCGCTATTTTTACTTATTAAGCAGACAAATAAAGAATGTTTTCCCCTTTTAACGTTATATTTTTGGTTAGAATTGACTCCACCCCTTCTCTAACTAAATCTGTACATATAATAAAGGACCGCCTTCATAACAAAACAATTCCAAACAAATCAATATGCTCTAAAAAGTGAAAAATAAATGCGTATCCTTTTTAAACCGACTTCAAAAAAAGGAGGTAGTTATCAATTCATGTGTATTTTTTTCGACTTTCATATAAAAAACCTCGTAGGGTCCCATCTTTTTTTAGTCCAGTTCTGATGATGGCATCCACGAGAAAACCGAATGTCTTGATTTTGCATTAAGAATGTGCTCGAAATGGACGAATAAAAATCGAGATTCATTTTTTATTGAAAATGATATACTTCAAGGGTTATTTGATGATAGTTTGGTTAGGTTTTGATCATGGGATCCTTGACAAAGTAACGGAGTTCTTAGGAGGAAACTAACTGTTGGGGAGGGATTCAATACAAACAAATTCCTCCAGGATCACGTGGACTGTATTTTCTTGTTCTTCTTAATTCACACTTATTTACTTGTTCAGTGCTCCGTTCGAGCGTATAAGGCGAATTGATTCTTTACAAATAAAAACGAGCTTATATCTAATTTTGCCATCTGGCGCGCACATGCGGTCGCGCCGAGTAGCAACAGGGCCACAGCGGGGGCTCAGGTAGTCGCGGGACGGGCGGGGGTCNGACTCCCCGTGAGGGGCCCCTACCTTGATCCTAAGGATCGAGCTACCTATGGGGCAGCGCGAAGGCGCGCCGCCCGACAACCTACGGAGCCTCGCTACGTGGGACGACGGCCTCCGCGGTCCGCCGTCCCAGAGGCTAGTGCTAAGGGGGAAGACGGCGGTCCTGGACCGCACGTCGTCTCCCCGGACGCCTACGACGGAGGGCGTGGGCGGCGGGCCTCTTTCAGCGACATCACCTCGTCGCTAAAGGAGGCCACCGCACTCCAACACTCATATTTAAGTCACCTACCGTAACGTCTGTATGGCCAAGTGATTGTCGTAGTCAAATATGATGATCAATGGAACTCCTCAACGGCTTACAGTATGGGTACGATTTGTGGAGAATATCTAACTGTGTAACAATGATGTTTACTTTGTACGCATGCACTTTTTTTCTAAAACGCTAGAGACTTTAGAAAAGTAATTATAACACGAAACAAATAGATAGTTCAAACGACGTTTATTGCTAATTACCATAGACTAGAGAGTTACAATCATAGACACAAGTGCCACAAGAAAAGGAAAACAAAGTTTCTGATCACCATAAACTAATTATATTAACAAACATTATAGATTTGTAGTTTAATATTCCTACAGAGACAAATATAAATATAGTAAGTCCATCTTATCCCTTCACTAAATACAGTACGTCTCTAATTTTAGACAGAGACAATGTGCCTTTTAACGTCATATAAGTTGGTTTGGGTCAATTCGTTCACTACGCGTTATGATTGCGGTTTAATGGGCTTTATATCATCTGGAATGTATAAATTTCCGCATCATATTTTCCTTCAATTGACGAGATGTTACTAGCAGGATAAATGAAGTGGCGGTAGGTCTCGGGAACAATTTGCGATGCCCGGATGCCCCTCAAACTAAAGGGGAAAATTTATAAGATGATCGTAATACCTGTGATCTTGTATAGATCAGAGTGCTGGGCCACCAAAGAAGAGAAAGGAAGGAAATTGCATGCAGCGGAGATGTGAATGTTGAGATGGATGTGTGGAGTAATAAAATTAGATAAGATTATGAATGAGTATATTAGAGGAAGTGTGAAAGTAGCACCAGTGACCTCTCTTAAATAAATATAGATTAAAAATGGTTTGATAGTGTATATAAACTCGACGTGGCTAATGATTTCTAGTTCTTTAATAAATAATATAGCTTTTCGAGTCTCTCATTCATCGGTCATAATTACGTTAGGTATTGTCTGTTTTTTTATTAGAGCGTTGTTATCCGATACCGACACTTCAGCGGTATTTCCATATTAGTCATCGGATAAATAATAGGGCGTTGGTATATCATAAGTTTCTTGTACTGGTTAGCTAAAATAACCCACAATAAACTCAGTCGGGTAATCTTTTTCTAATAATTTACACTTAAACTTCAATTACACTAAAATAACTTATAACAAATTTGAAGCGGAGGTCGATATCTCAACAACAAACAAGCACTCATACAATTAATTAATGTAGGTAGTTTGTGTTTTAAATGCAGGTTGGATGAAGTGGAGGCAGGTCTCGGGAAAAATTTGCGATGCCAGNTGTGTGTGTGTGTGTGTGTGTGTGTGTGTGTGTGTGTGTGTGTGTGTGTGTGTGTGTGTGTGTGTGTGTGTGTGTGTGTGTGTGTGTGTGTGTGTGTGTGTGTGTGTGTGTGTGTGTGTGTGTGTGTGTGTGTGTGTGTGTGTGTGTGTGTGTGTGTGTGTGTGTGTGTGTGTGTGTGTGTGTGTGTGTGTGTGTGTGTGTGTGTGTGTGTGTGTGTGTGTGTGTGTGTGTGTGTGTGTGTGTGTGTGTGTGTGTGTGTGTGTGTGTGTGTGTGTGTGTGTGTGTGTGTGTGTGTGTGTGTGTGTGTGTGTGTGTGTGTGTGTGTGTGTGTGTGTGTGTGTGTGTGTGTGTGTGTGTGTGTGTGTGTGTGTGTGTGTGTGTGTGTGTGTGTGTGTGTGTGTGTGTGTGTGTGTGTGTGTGTGTGTGTGTGTGTGTGTGTGTGTGTGTGTGTGTGTGTGTGTGTGTGTGTGTGTGTGTGTGTGTGTGTGTGTGTGTGTGTGTGTGTGTGTGTGTGTGTGTGTGTGTGTGTGTGTGTGTGTGTGTGTGTGTGTGTGTGTGTGTGTGTGTGTGTGTGTGTGTGTGTGTGTGTGTGTGTGTGTGTGTGTGTGTGTGTGTGTGTGTGTGTGTGTGTGTGTGTGTGTGTGTGTGTGTGTGTGTGTGTGTGTGTGTGTGTGTGTGTGTGTGTGTGTGTGTGTGTGTGTGTGTGTGTGTGTGTGTGTGTGTGTGTGTGTGTGTGTGTGTGTGTGTGTGTGTGTGTGTGTGTGTGTGTGTGTGTGTGTGTGTGTGTGTGTGTGTGTGTGTGTGTGTGTGTGTCGATAACAAATGTAAAATCAGTAATGGGCTGTAAATATATTTAATCAGATGATATATAATTGTGAGTTTTTTAATAATATTAGTAAATAATAAAATTTAAAACTATTAAAACCAAATCTTAAAAAATAGATAAAAAGCATTACCTTGACACGCAACCTTTAGATATAGGAAACTGTCAGTGAATATAACAAAAACCTTTTTATTTAAACTGCAATAAAAAGCCGAAAGAGATTACAATTAGACTCTTCAATGTTACTTATATTTACATATTATCTAATACAGGAAAGTGTTTCCACATTAACCTTGACCTTTCGCGTTGCCATGACTAATTCATACCATACAAATCATGTTAGGCATGCCTCTGTAAAAAAACAACGAAGTATTTTAATAACTAGTGTTATTTTAAACGTTTGAAATATTATTTGTAGCAAGAACGACCTATACAGCCTATTGTGTAAATAATATTTAATTTATATCGTTACCTCTATTAAAAAAGTTATCAAAAAGTTTATTGCGCGTTCGTAGATTTAGAAAAGGCCTATGATCGAGTGGTGAGGAATGAGCTGTGGTCAACGTTATCTACGTATCGGGTGAGAGGTAATCTGATTCAAGCATTGAAGTCTCTCTATGAGGGTTCTAGTGCCTGTGTCAGAATAAACGGAGCGTACACGGAGTGGTTTCCTGTCGAAAGAGGTGTTCGACAGGGATGTGTTGCGTCACCATGGCTGTTCAACCTTTTCATGGATAAATGTTTGACAGATTTAAAAGAATGTATGTATGGGTTAAGAATGAATGAATTACTCATCAAATGTTTACTCTACGCTGATGATCAAGTAATACTTGCGTCATCCGCTAATGAGCTTCAGGAGATGCTAAATATTATGAATGAAGCTTTGAAAGGGAAAGGAATGAAAGTGAATGTAAACAAAACGAAAGTTATGCTTTTTG